>PVIH01017442.1:0-40000 GCA_004025045.1 Sigmodon hispidus | reverse complement strand
GATGATCTGCTTCCCTTGAATATAATTCAAGAGCTAAATGAATGCCAAAATTTCTAGAGCTTTCTAGATTTTTCTAATTATAACATTGGCTACATTCACTGGTGTTGCCTTCTATCATCTTTGGCTCCTCTGCTTTTGGATACCATCTTCTCAGGGGGCAGTCTGTACCAGGCAGGGAGGCAGAGCTCAGGGCAGAAGTCAGGGGACCTCCAAGGAGTTGCAGTTTTTGAGACAGAGTGAATTTTGAGCCAGATTACAAACACAGCACTGAACAGGAAGCCAAACTCAGGAGAGTAGGTACTGCAGAGGAGGCTAAGGGCAGCCAGAGGCAGGTAGCTTCAGGCGAGTCAATTTAGGCCAGACTGCAGGAATCAGGTAAGAACCAGTCAGAAAATGCAGCTCTTCCTCCTGTAGTGTCTCACCAGAGTCTGCACCAATTGCACCGGGCTCTGAGACTTCAGAAGAAAGTTCCTTGAGTTGGGTGAAAGGGCGAAAGAAAAAAAAAAATCCAGGGCTAACTCAAAAGAAGGCAGCCAACAGGAAATAAATATGCACACACATCTTCAAATAGTGCTCCTAAGAGATACTTGATGTGAGCTGTGATGGACAGTCAAACACACATAGCCCCTATTTAATACATATTCTCTCCCCCTTTCTCTCCAGTTCAGACTCTGGGCTTTTTGAATACCAGGAAAGCACTCTACCACTGAACTGCTGTTCTAAACTCTACTGCTGTTTTGAAACCAATGAGTTTCTTTTTTCTTTAAGAAAAATAAATGAATAAACAACATGTAATCATGAGATTGTCTTATGCATTTGAAAGAAGTTGCCTATTGGATTTAGTCTCAGCATGGTATTTGTTTTGTTATTGTATATAGTTTTTTTTTGTTATTGTTTTGTGTTGATGTTATTTGTTTTGTTTTTGAGATAGAGTCTAGCACAGTCATGGCTGACAGGGAATCCCTGATCTTCCGACCTTCATTTCCTACCTGCTAGAATCACAGGTGTGGGTCAGTAATCTTAGCACAAGAAGTAGACTATTTTAATGTGATCAGGACCTAATAAATGAAAGAGTTGAGTTGTTCTTACATAAATCCATCTATATTTTGTCTTCTCTGAGATTTTACGTCTCCATTTCTTCCCGCAAGTATCTGGTAGGTATTTTTGTACTGAAATCAATACATTGGTCTTAATTATATATTTCTATTGCAATGATAAAGACCATGACCAGCAGCAACTTAGAGTGAGTACAGTTCATTTGGCTTACATATCCCAACTGATCATATTAGTCCATGAAGGGAAGCCAGAAGAGGAGCTCAAAGCAGGAACCTGAAGGCAGGTGCTGGAGTAGAGACCACGGAGGTATGCTGCATGCTGGCTTCATCCGCATGGCTTGCTCAGCCTGCTTCCTTATAGCACTCAGCTGGGCTCTTCCATATCAAAAAAGAATCAAGAAAATGCCCCACTAGACTGTCCACAGGCCAATCTGGTGGGAGCATTTTCTCAATTAAAATTCCCACCTCTCAGATGAGTCTAGCTTGTGTAAAGTTGACACAGAACGAACCAATCCAGCATTCAAGAGAAAAGAAGATACTTCTAAATGGACATCACTATACACCTGTAGATTGTCAAGGACTGAATCTGAAGGCAAATTATATAGCTCTAATAAAAATACTTAAGACTATTGAAGAAAACTCTTTCCTACTTTTACTTCATTTACCCTCCAGAACAGAATACTCAAAAGATAGTACAAACAATGGAAATAATTTTAAGTGCAATTTCCTATGTGACACTTGCTTTTTAAACGGAAAGGAGGAGCCAGAGACAGGAAGTACAAGTAAGCAGCAGAGTCTGCTCTGCATCTCACTGAGCACTTGCTATGTACTATGCCCTGTTAGGCACCATGTACACATCTCTTCAGTGACCTGAAAGTAGCTATTAAATGTCCCCATTTTATAGATAAGGAAATGATCTGCCTGCTTTCCATTGCATCACAATGACTCAAGCAAGAGAGAGAGGATAGGACAATGAAAAGATAACCAGAAGCCAACACCTGGGCACTTGCATCTGGACAACTCCAGAAGAATGTACCTTAAGAGATAAGGGGAAACTTAGATAGAAAGCTCTTCCTAAGTAGAAGTTACCCTTCTGCGTTCAAGTGCTTGTGTGAAGCTTGCCAAATAAAAGCAGACATCTTTAACTAAGTCTTGAAGTGCTTCGTGACTCTGTCATCTGTTCGGCTCATTCTCTGCCTGAGATGAAGTACTACAAGCAACTGGCATTTTCTTGGACGCTGACTGCATTCAATCAGCCAGCTGCATATAAATTCTCTTCCACTCTCAAGCCTGTAACCCTAGGATTTCAGAGGTAGAGACATGAAGAGCTGACATTCAAGGTCATCTTTTGACTCAGTGTGTTTGAGGCCAGCCTGAAACCTTGTCTCTAAAAACCACAATATAACACACATACATAAAGAGAAGATGGGGACTAGACCCTCTCTGGCTCAGACTGTCTACCAGCAGGAATTGAAGCTTCTTCTCCTTCAAGGTGAACCTTTTATATGTGTTGTCCTTCTGGATATCTTCTGTGGTGACTTCTTTGTGGTTCCCCATGGCCACCACATGGCTTCCTCCTATCAGAGGAAAGCTTCTCTTGCTATGCAGCAGGAAAGCTGTCCCTGCCTAGAACATATTCATGTCTTTGTTGGGGTCTTAAAGCCGCTCCACTCACTGCCACTCATGATAGGATCCATTAGGAGGTCCCTGGTCAGAGGGGCAGCTAGCTGATCTGTGCTCTCCCACACTTCTGGTGGCAGCTTCTTCCAGCTTATTGCTGTTATCCCCTTAAAGAACCTAGTCCAGTTGGCCCTAGGTCTGTCCTGGAAGAGAATTGGGTACTATCAAACGCTGTCACTTTGGGATGCACACAGTGGTCTCATCCTTTCCTTCCTTGATGAGCTTCTTTTCCTTCTGGGACACTGTCTGGGAGATTGGAAGGAGGCCACTAATATCCAGAATCCTGTGTTCTGATCCTGGAGAAACAGCCTCCAATGGATCTAGTCATTAATACTTAGGAAAGCATCTTCTAGGCCACCAGCCCCTATTTGGCCCATGGGTCCCAAATTTGTAACAGCTATACGGTGTGGGGATCCTTGCCACATATATTTTGTAGCAGCAGTGTTGGCAGAGTCTATATTTTCTGATCCTCAAACTGATGCATGATGTACATTTACAATAAGCCTTTTTGAAATTCAGTATGTCTCAAAAAAGCTAAGGATACATGGCCATCATTTAGTGTGGCTTCAAATTATCAAATTGTCCACCTATATCTGTTTAGGGGTTATGGAAAGTTTAAAATATCCATATTCCAAGAGCCAGCTTCTCATGTATCATGAGGCTGAGGAAAGGCTTCTCTGTGTCCAGAATAAAAAAAAAAAGAAATGAAAAGCTTTGAAGATTTAGGTAAACTGAACAAGCAAACAGACCAGAAAGACAGCCTTGGGGTGAAGAATACCTCCATAAGACCTGAGTTTGATTCCAGCACCAACAGCAGACAGCTCATAACCACCTATAACTCCAGCTTCTGGGGCTCTAGTGCCCTCTTCTGGCCTCCACAAGCATGAACATACTCACACACAGACATGCATAAACATCTCTAAAAAAACAAAACAGAGACAAACAGCATTTGCAGAGGAGAGACCCTGAGAGACCAGCTCCTCCCAAGCACAAGTCAATTGTGTGAGGGGCCAAACATGATCAGATCATCAGGACAGCTTTGTACCATTACATACAAAGAGATTATGACTTTGAACCACATTTTAGAATTAATCAGGCAGAAAATAAGCAAACAAACAAATAAAGTGATCACATGACAGGAGTCAAAGATGAAGAAGACCCACCCGAGGCATTCTGCTGGCCTTCATATCAGACGGGGTACTTCTGGACCTAGGAAGCCTTGCCTGAATCCCACACTACAGCCTTTGTGAGGCCCAGAGGCTTGCTTAGCTCTTCATAGTCCTGCTTAAAGCTCATGCTGCATTTGCAGGTTTTAATGTAAGATGTAGTCTTTTCTCCATCTCTCCTACCCTCTCAAATGTGTTTACACGAGGCAGCTATGTGTGGAGGAAAGCTAGGAGGGCAAGACTCCTCGCCAGCCTGCAGTGGGCACATTTTGCTCCCTCCCTGGACTCTTCCCAATCTCCAGGACTCAGCATCCATGGCTCATATGCTGTTTGTGGGAAGAACAAACCAACAGAGTCCACCATCATTCACTAGGTCTTTTCTGACACATACCAAGGCTCCTCCAGGAGAGACTTCACTGCTAGTTTTAAGGATGGCTCCCCACTCACCCAGTCTTCCCTCTACCTGTGGCATGGGGTGGAGGGGCACACGATATGGATCCCTGAGCATGTTAGGGGGACTCTCAGGATCCTCTGAGATCTGAGGGCTGAGTCATTTTCCAGAGCCCTTTCCCATTCCCAGCTTTGTAAATCTCTGGTTCCTGTGCACCAGCTCTGTGAAACTGGCAAAGACAGCAATGCAAAGCTGAGTAGAACGGCCTTAGCAGGGCTTGTCAAAATGTCTACTTACAGGGTCTCAAAATAATGTTTTCCATAGAGCGATCTTCATTCATGAGATATTACCCTATCAGTTACCTTCTCTAAACCTCAATATTTCTTTGGAGTTAGGGTTAAAATATCCACTTGAAAAGAGAGTACAGTAAAAATCAGTTGAAAGAAACAGCAAGTATGTTCAAAGAGCATTATGTATCTTCGAGAAAATGGGTTATATTCCTGTATAATAACAAATAAATGAGATAATGTGTTCAAAGTAATTTTCAACTGAAAATTTTGCAAAACGTCATTATTATCAGTATTATTATCTTCGTTAAGTGAATCTTGGAGATGCTATGAACTTTTTATATCCCCTTTTTCATGTACCAAGAAGGAGCATTTTATACAGAAAGGTGAATTCTGGGATTTTCTGTGGAAAGGACTTGGAACCCTGGTCTCCTCACTGACTGTATGAGACATAGGCAAACCTGTCTGACCAATGGTCTCCTCACTAGTATGAAAGTTGGGCAGGAAGAGAAAATAATGCAATATTTATTTTTCAGGGTTGCAAGAAGGATTTGGAATAATGTCTATACAGTGTTGGGCCAGGTAGATACCAAACAAACAAACTCTAATATGAGCTTCTCTCTAGCATCCTGATTCACTCACATCCACCTTCATCCTTTGCCTAGGGTCTCTTTTTTCTTTTTATCACAACTTCCCTCTGGAAGCAGAACCACAATTCCCCTTTAGACTTTGACCTCTGCTTTGAGTTATTCACCGGCATTGTTCCTGACAAAGTAGTCAGCAGAATGAGACATATGTTGAAAACCAGACTTATATGTAGACCCTGAGAAAGAGGCTGCTGGCTGGCACAGGACTGGACTCTGACCAAGAAAATAATCCTTTGTATCAATTCCCCTGTTAGTACTGAATCTAGAATTAGTCATTCCTCTGGGCTATGGGCTGTTTTTCTAGAAAGCTGTTTTAAAAATAAGTATTGTCTTCTGGGATAGCCTTAACATCTTGTTCATCTTAACATGGATCAGGATATTTTGGATTGTGCCATCATAGAATCATAATAGAAATTCCACAGGGGTCTTAGAGCTCAACCATTCAACCACTTCATTTCCCTAAGGGGCAACTAAGGCCAGATTGACAAGGTAATTTCAGTAAGAGTTAACAGTAATACAAGAAAAGAACTCAGGTTTCCTGACTTCAAGGCCAATGGTTTTTCTTATCTTTTCTTCATCTATCCTTCAAAAAAATGCTTGTTGAGTGACTATGAGCCAAAGTCTGCAGTACGGGGACTATTTGGTTATTTCACCCACAGCACAAATGAATAAACTGCCTGCATGTATTAACACAGATAGTCTTTGATGCAGAGACAAATGCAATGGATAGTTACTAATAGATTGTATCTGTCTCTTCATTTGCCATGCAGCTTGAGCATGAGTGTTTTGGGAATATGGTTGGGGTGAGAAGCAGGCAGTAGAAAGAAAAATAACTTCAGGTTTAAGCAAGCAGGCTTGGGAACAAACTTGCTTTTACTTAAGGATGAGTTTTTGAGGCTGCATTCTTGTTTTGCAATTTATTTTTACTTTTTATGTGTATGAATGTTTTGACTGTGTGTGTGCCTGTACATGGTGCCTGAGAAGGTCAAAAAGAGGACTTTATACTTTCTAGAACAGGAATTACAGATGAGCTGCCATGTGGGTGCTGGGAATCGTACTCAGGTCCTCTGAAAGACCAGCCAGTGATCTTACCCACTGAGCCATCATCTCTCCAGCCCCCTGAGAGTGCATGCTGAACTAAGGAGGAGCATAAAGGTTGAAGACAGAGTGGAAGCCTCTATAGCTACCTGGGCCCTCACCTTTAGCACCTTCTACGCTCAGCAGCTCTGCACCTCACCCAGCCCTCTCCCAACCTGAGGCTTCTCTACAAAGCACAACACCTCAGTCAAGCCTACTATGCTAGGTAGAAGACAGAGTTTCTGGAAGCTAGAAAGCTATGCTATGTCTAAGGGCCCTTTGTGGTGATGGGGAAGAAGACCAGCTCCATGTTTCAGCAGCCTGAAGAATTCCCCCAATATTTTAGGGATGGAAATTCACTCTGAACTAGAATTTGGGGCTTCAGTACTGAAAAGAATTTTGGGGCTAGGTGGTATGATGAAGCAGGTTTGAGATTTTTATTAGAATAACATAGTTATTAACATAGTTTTAAGTATGAAGAGGAAGAGAGAGGAAGTGGAGGGGAAGGGAGGGAGGGAGGGAGATTCAAGAACTCAGAACCTCAGAACATAGATGTGGGCTTTTCTAAGAGAGAGACCAAAAGAATAAGACGTACCCAAATGTGGATATGGTTTCCTTAAGAGAGAGTTGCAGTGAATTATTATCTTAGCATTAGCCATATAAACCATTTTGGTGACTCTCAGGTTACATCTCAAAAGGCTGCTATGAAACTATTTTTCTCTCTTTTGAAACGTGAGGTGGCGCCAGAGATACCTTGGATGGGACTATAATCTGATAAAGTGAACGCAGAAGCTGCTAGGTTTGCACAGTTCAACTCAGAGACGAGCCTTTCCCTGCCAATGGGATTTCCCAGGAGATTCCTAGAAAATCGCAGGTTTAAGGTTGGGAAGGGAAGATGCCCAGTTTAAAAAGTTGATAGTTACCCTGGAGTTCTTGATTTTTCCCTAGTGAATGCATTTTGGGTTGAGGGGCTATTTTCCCTTTTTTATGTTCCCCCAACTTTCCCTAACCTGCCCCAACTTCTCTACACTCCAAAGGAACTCACGAGAGATCTGTCTGTTTGCTTGTTTGTTTGTGTGAGACAGGGTCTAACGATGTAGAACTCACAGAGATTGTCTTACCTCTGCTTCCCAAGTGCCCCCAAGGGTATGAGCCAGCACGGATCTCCCAGTGGATATCTGAGAGCCACCATGAGCTGATGCTTCATTGTGAGTTGTTCAGTTTGCAGAATGTTTCAACCGCTCCACAAAGGAAGTTGATGGTGTGTAATTTGAGGCTAACAGAGTTACTTTGTGTTCTCAGAAGACTGGTCAAAGATGTAAGTACCCTAAAGGCCGGTGCCAACCCTGTGGAAACTGTTACAATTCACTCTTCCTCTGAGCTGTGACTTGGGCAGGGCAGGACTCAGCAAGGCTGTTGTTTCATCTCTGGCCGCTGTTGGTTGTTGGCTTTCTTTACCTACATCTCTCTAAAACTACACATTTTAGAGCCGTGTGGCTAGATGTCAGACTTTGCACTAAAGACTAATAAATACCCAGAAGTTTTTTTAATTCAAAAATATTTTTTAGCTGGACTGTAGTGGTGCATGTCTTTAATCCTAGCACTTTGGAAACAGAGGCAAGTGGATCTCTGTGAGTTTGAGGCTAGCTTGGTCTACAGAATGAGTTCCAGGACAGGCTCCAAAGTTACACAGAGAAACTCTGTCTAGAAAAACCAATTAAAAAATTCTTTTGAATTGATATTGTTCCCAGAAGCCATAAATTATTAAGCAAAAATTCCAGTGCTAAGTGTAGGATACATCTCTACTAGTTGTTGGTCAGGGAAGTCTATTACCTGGGATGAATCCATTAATAAAATAAATTTATAGCCTCTCATTTTCTATGGAAACAAAATCATAATCTTTTCCCCAAGGTAACATATATTTTGACTTAAATTTTGAAGTCAAGATATTTTTAAAATATATAGGTTGGTTTAATACAGGAATTTCCATAATCCAATGTCTCTTAGTAGCCAAAAAATTTGGTTATGTATTACTCTCATTGGTTAATAAAGAAGTTGATTGGCCTAAAGAAAAGCAATATGAAGTAGGTAGGACAATAAAACTAAGGATTCTAGGATGAAGAAGGATAGAGTCAGGGGAGATGCCAGCTAGACACCAAGAACTTAGGGCCTACAGAAAATGAGGTAATAAGCCATGAGCCACATGGTGAAGTATAGGTAAGAAATATGGGTTAATTTAAGTATAAGTGTTAGCTATTAACAAGCCTGAGCTATTGGCCAAACACTTATAAGTGATAATAAGCATCCATGTTGGTTATTTGGAAGCAGACAGTTGGGACATAAAATCCCTGACTACATAAGTATGTGTGTATGTATGTATGTATGTATGTATTGAGAATAGTGCTGCTCTCAGTATCCATGAGGAATTTTTTTATTGCAACAGATGGTAATTAATGAAGATACTCATAATTTATCCAAGTGCCAAGAAAAAGTGACAATGGAGTGCTTAGATCTAAATGACACAGCCCTCAGTGTTAGTTTTTTTTGCACGTGGCGCGTGAATGGAATCTCAACACCGGAAGTACCACACTAGAGTTTATTACGGCAGGAAGCAGAGATAGGGGCAGAAGGGAGCAGAGAGAAAAGGGGAGGGGGCTGGGGCTTGTGTGAGCCCTTTCATTAAAAGGGTGGGCGGGCCCATGTTTGCATCACCACACCCAGGGGGATGATTGACAGTTACATTCCAGGTGAATGCAAGCTTTGGAAATCCTTACACTCAGAAGGCCTAGGGAACATTTTGGAAGAAGAGACAGAAATAATGTAAGAACCAAAGTATGGAAACCAGACTGTTAGACCCAGACTGAAAAATAGCTCTTGTATTTTGGACTGTGGGCTTTCAAGCTGGAATGTATTCTGCTGCCCTCAGGCCTGGACTAGAAGTACACAGCAGTTCTGAATCTCCAGCTCTGGGTGCATTTAGTTACAATGTTGTGTTTTGTTTTTATTTCTAGTTTTTGGGAATGGACTTGGGGTCTTATAAGTAAGAGCACTTCCATCTAGCACACTGCTAGACATACTAACTATATATTTGTAGATCCTGGGACTTCTCTTCTTCCGTAATCATATAGCTGAGTCTTTATAAATCCTCAGTACACTTTCCAGCAGTTCTCTGCCTCTTCTGTCTTTTCTCTTTCTATTTCTGTAACCACACCCATACCACTTAGTGTTTTTCTGAAGATCTCTGACTAATACAGGGATGGTAATATGTCATCATTATATTTAGAAATACATATTTGAGATATTAACAATAAAATGATATCTGATATTTGCTTCAAAATAAAACTGGGGTGAAGAATGGGGGAAGATTTAGATGAAACCACATTGACTACTGATTATTGAAACAGTTGAGAGAGGGCAGCAGGGTTTCCTTATGCTGGTCTTTCTAGTTTTGAATATGATTCAATATTTCTTTAATAAAAAATTAAGGTGGAAGAAAAATATGCCTCCAGTGGGTAAAAAAATAAAGATAATCAAAGAGGTTATTTTTATTAGTAACAATTTTTGTAGACTTATTTGACTAGTATATATAGGTAAAAAAATTACTACATCTTAAAATTGTAACTGAAGAAGAGCTACAGAACCTGATGCTTCAAGACAAAATTTAGATTCATTTGAAACATCAAGGATTCCTGCTTTTCAGCACTGTACTGAAATCTTAGCTTTTACAATAAGATAAGAAAAAGAAACACGAGCTAACTTGAGACTAGATGACCAAATTAATGTGGTTGAAGACAATGTTACATGCCTAGATAATTTGCACACTATAGAAAACCTATATATAGGACATGATACAAAACCCAGTACTGTTCCCATTTACTAGTAATAACCAGCCAGTTGATGGGAAATGCAGTAGAACAGTGATGAACATAATGGCATCAGGAACTGCAATATGGAATAAATCAAATCACCACAGGGCAGAAAAAAAAAAAAACTTTCTTGAAGAAAGCTATAGAGCATTATTGAAGGATGTTAGACCTAGTTAAAACCATACATAATGCTACTTCTTCCTCCAAATTCAATGTTTCTGGCCTGTGTTCAACAGAAACCTTTTGTGGTATTGGACAGACTGACAAAAATCATCATTTTCAAAGTTTTGAAAGACAGTTTCAGAAAAACAAGAGGGAGAGGGGCCAGAGAGGTGGGCCAGTGGTTAGGAGGACTTCCTGCTCTTGCGGAGGACCTGAGTCTGATTCCTAGCACTAGGGTGGTAGCTCACAACTACCGAAGTCTCTAGCTCTTGGGATATCCAATGCCTCTGGCCTCTGGGGGTATCTGTACTCACATACACACATACCTACACAGTCTCACACATATACACATCATTAAAAATAATACTTATTTAAACATTTTAAAGTAATAAGGGGTAGACTTGTTTTTTCTTTACTGTACATTAAAATTATTTTTAAAGTAGTAATATATTAGAACAGGGCTTTTTAAAAAATAGTGGACCATGCTAAACAGAAATTCTAGAAGTAGTCTAGAATAGAAAATTTGATAATTATTCAGGTAATAAACAGCAATGGATGCTCAGTAAATGGAGGAACTGGTGTTCCCTGGGAGGAAAATGAAATTGGAGACTTACTTTACATACTGGGAAAAATTAGTTCTCAAAGTGAAAAACAATGCTAGGGTGGAGAGTGGGGATGAGGCAATCACCGGATGAGGGAACATCTCTCTTCTGTAAGTAGAGATTATAAAACATAAAAGGGGGGGCTGGAGAGATGGCTCAGCGGTTAAGAGCACCGTCTGCTCTTCCAGAGGACCGGGGTTCGATTCCCAGCACCCACATGGCAGCTAACAACTGTCTGTAGTTCCAGTTCCAGGCAAACACCAAGGCAAATAAATAAATAAAGTTTAAAAAAAAAAAAAACCAAAGTCATCCTTGGCTACAGGGAGAGTTTCAGCCCAACCTACATGAGACTGTGTCTCAGAATAGATAAATAAATACAAACACTAGTTGAAAAAAAAAAAAACATAAAAGGTTGAAATAAGAAAAAATACTAACTAAATCTTAATTAAATTTTCTGTGTAATAAATGAGTTAAGAGATGAGTCAAAGACCATAGCTTATATTCACAACACATGAGAATGCATAACAGAGCTATATAAAAACCATGCAGACAGACCTGCAAGAATGGCAAAGTTAAATCAGAAGTTGTATAGAGAGTGTGAATGATTCACAAAAAAGGGAAATCAAGACAAGTAAAGGCATGGGAAAGTCCTCAAAACCAATCATAATTAGAGAACTATAAAAATAGAGTGAAATGCCATTTCATGCTGGTCAGGTTGACAAAGTCTAGCCATGTGAAGACAGGAAACTAAAACACAGCTAGTGGAATAGCTAGTTTAGAGACAAAAATTCCATAAGGAAATGACTTATTTCTTCATTTGTAGCAGGGAGTGGTGGTGCACACCTTTAGTCCCAGCACTCAGGAGGCAGAGGCAGGAGGATCTCTGTGAGTCTGAGGCCAGCCTGGTCTACAGAGTGAGTTCCAGGACAGCCAGAACTACATAGTGAGACACAGTCTTGGAAAACAAAACAAACAACGACAAAAATCATTCACAGTGTGACCCAAAAGTGCTACCTATTTACCTGCGAGAAAGTCTGATGAGTTAACAAAAAAAAAATATGAAAGAATCTTGGAATGATTTAAATTATGAAAATCCAGTTCTGGAAAACTAAAAAGCAGTATACTTTCATATTTGAATGTTATATAGTAAAGTCAGTCAATGAGATTTATACCATGTATCAACATAGGCAACCTCAAAATCTACATAGAAATCAAGGTCCAGAACCAGTTGCGGTAGAACGCACCTGTAACCCCAGAAGCTGGGCGGCAAGGGCAGACACATATGGAGTTAGAGGTGAGGCCTCTGAGATGCTTGTTGGGTACAGAAGCCTTTTGCTTCAAGAAGGAATGTTGTGTGCAGAAAGAGCACATGTATGGGTTATGGAGAGGGTTAATTTTTTGTTGTTGTCGTTTGTTTGTTTAAATTGAGGGTACTAGAATGTGTTTGCATAGAGGTCGAAATGATCTGTCAGACATTGAAAATAATTGGCTCACAAACAGCAAAATTCTGGTTTTGAGCAGCAAAGCACAAAAGAAGAATTTATGAGATGTATAGCAGGTGGGATAATCTAGAAAAAATACAAATTGCATGTGTGGATGGATGTTTCTGTCAAGGGGGTTGAACCAACTTTGATTTAAAAAGCAGTCACAGACCCTGCCCTCCCTGAGGCTTGGGTCATACCATTGCAGCTCCTCAAGAATTGGACTCTACCAAGAGAGTCCCAACTGTGAAATTCTGGAAGATAAAGTGAATATCCCAACCTACACCTTTTGGTGCCTGCTCCACCCAGCTGTAAACTTTTCAGGGCCAGGTGGTATGCATTTGTTCGTGACTGGCTGGGGCCTCTCAGACAGCTCACATCACACCAGTGTTGTTGAAGATAACGCAACACATTCACTTCTGCTGTGGCACAGACCGCTCGCTGGTCTGTTCTGGGTCCGTGCTCCTGATGCCCTGTAACCTTCATTTAGAAGTGACATGATTTCTAAGTAGCTGTGCTTCTGTCTCACAGGGTGGTTAATGACACTCTTGGCTAGTGAAATGTATCCCTAGAGAGGCCAGGAGTTCAGACTTACCCTGGAGATGCAAACTGTATTGGGAATTTCTCCTCGTATTATGTGCTCTGATCACGCCAGGGCTCCCGGGTCTAGCTCCTTCCACCATCCCCTGCTCCCCTCGCTCTCAATCACTAACGTTCTCACTAACTTTTCTTTTTCCTTCAAGGCTCCAAGTGCCCATCCTAAGACCTGTCACACCTGGTTCCCCAGCGTCAGTATCTTTAGGACATGCTTCTTAGCCATCCCTGAAGATTAGGTATCTGTCACACAGGGCGCCCCACAGCACTGTGTTTGGAATGAGAAACCGCCTGTCCCCACCCCCACCCCCGCGCGCCTTCTCTATCTCCTCTCTCGCTCCCTCTCCCACACACAAATGCACAAACATACACACCCATCTCTAGTGTGCACTTGTCCGGAGTCGAGGAGCCAAGATGCCAGCGTAGGTGAGTTTGGTGCTCAGCGGATCTCAGCAGCTGGGCTTGCCTCTCCCTTCTGCTCCCCTTCCCCTGATCCTCCTCTGCCACATTCCCACCCAGCTCCTCGGTCCCTCTCTTCTGTATCCCAGTCTGAAGGGTGAGTCTCACTCCACCCTCCTCTTTCTGCAGGAGCCAACCGACAAGCGGCAGCTCTGGACCAGGAATCCAAGCGCATAAAAACCCGCTCAGAGCTGCTCTCGTCCGCAGGGCTGGTGCTTGCATTCCTCTGTGAGAGCAACCGCGGTGAGAGCGCACGGCTTAGCTGGGCTTGACAGTTTCTGCAGGCAACGCCCAAGGTCCTGGACTGCGCCTTCGGGGACATCAACTCCACTCTCAGAAAAGTTAGGACAAAGTGAATTTGGGTTGGATTTGGGAGATGGCAGCTGCTCCCTCTGCTTCCTCGGTGCCGCCCCCACCTCCAACCGCCTCCATCCTTCCTACACCGACACCCAGCTCCCAGATTCTCCTTTTCTTTCCTTGATTTCCCGACCCCACGGAGGGTCCGTTCTACTTCCTGCTGCTTTCATTCACCCTGCCATTTCCCCTCCCTTTCTCTCCTCTACAACTTTCTCTCCCACTTCATCTCATCTATCCAGCTTCTTACTCGCTCACACCCACACGGTCGGTCCCTCCATCCACCTTCCTACCCTTCTCTCCCTCAAATCCTGACCATGGATTCTGAGCCTTCTTGGGCTGCCACTCCTTTCCCTTGGGGCACCCTGTCTGTCCCCAATGCTACCACCCCATGGCTGGGTAGGGATGAAGAGCTAGCCAAGGTGGAGATTGGGATCCTAGCTACTGTCTTGGTTCTGGCCACAGCGGGCAACCTGGCTGTACTACTGACTCTGGGCTGCCAGCGCCGTAAGCTTTCTCGAATGCACCTGTTTGTGTTACACTTGGCCCTGACTGATCTGGGCGTGGCGCTTTTCCAGGTACTGCCTCAGCTGCTCTGGGATATCACCTACCGCTTCCAGGGCTCTGACATCCTCTGCCGGGCCGTTAAGTATCTGCAGGTGCTCAGCATGTTTGCCTCCACTTACATGCTGCTGGCCATGACCCTCGACCGATACTTGGCGGTCTGTCATCCCCTTCGCAGCCTCCAGCAGCCCAGCCAGTCCACCTATCCTCTTATTGCTGTTCCCTGGTTGCTGGCTGCCATCCTCAGCCTCCCTCAAATTTTTATTTTTTCTTTGCGAGAGGTGTTCCAGGGCTCAGGGGTGCTGGACTGCTGGGCAGATTTCTACTTTTCCTGGGGGCCACGGGCCTACATCACCTGGACCACTATGGCCATCTTTGTGCTACCTGTGGCAGTGCTCACAGCCTGTTATAGTCTCATCTGCTGTGAGATCTACAAGAACCTTAAAGTGAAGACACAGGCTGGCAGAGAGGGAAGATGTGGCTGGAGGACTTGGGACAAGTCCTCATCTTCTGTCCCTGCTGCAGCTGCTAGAGGGCTACCATCCCGGGTCAGCAGCATCAGCACCATCTCCAGGGCAAAGATCCGAACTGTGAAGATGACCTTTGTCATTGTGCTGGCTTACATCGCTTGCTGGGCACCCTTCTTCAGTGTCCAGATGTGGTCTGTGTGGGATGAGAATGCCCCTAATGAAGGCAAGTATGTGGCTTGTGTGGGGTGGTGAGGGAGGACAATAGACTTAGGGTAAGGATGACAATGCCTCCAGGGGCCACCAATGAACCAAGGAGTAACTAAGGAAGTTGATGCTTGCTTCTCTTAGAGCATGTTCTGCTGCTATAACAAATACCTAACACTTCAAGCAAAGAAGTTTACTTCCCACTGTCCTAGAAGCTGGGAAGTCTGGAAGGGCTCTTCTTGTAAGTGGGGAGTCTCAGAAGGTTTCTAGGGTGGAGAAGGCATCCCCTGAAAGTGACCAACTTGGCTTTTCTTTTGGACATACTCTTGTGGTAACATTTTAATCTTGAAAACCCATTAACCTGTTAATCTGCAAGCTCCTGTAATCTAATCAGTTCCCAAAGGTCTTACCTGAAAGGACCAATGGCATATGATGTTGAGGGCTGTTTCTAAGACATGAATTCTGGGGATAGACATTCAGACCAGTCTTACCTCATGTGGTCCCATCCAGCCCACCAAGGCTATGTGAGTGAATATCATTTATGTGACATTTCTTGATTTTTAAAATTTTGGTTACTTATTTAAAAATTTAAAAATATTATGTGATGCTAGTGAAAGACAGGATGAGACTTTCCAAAAAGAGAGCTCCACAAGGTAACTGGGAAGGATGTGCATCGCAGCCTCCTGAGCTTCAAATGCTTCCAGAGGCTCAGGCTGACCTTGTAACTCACTGTGTAACCCATGTCAAACCTTTTGCCTCTACCTCCTGAGTGTCGGGATTGCAGATGCAGAACACCATGCTTGGTTCTGTATGCCTTCTTACCTGTCTTATTGGCATTAGTCTGGACACAAAGTTATTTGCAAGTTTTCTGTAAAGAATGAGTATATTACACCCAATTATTATTAAGGTTCCCCTTGTTTTATCCAAGGATAGACTAGTAGGAAGGGCATCTTGGTACCAAGTGTGGGAATCTACATGATGTTATGGAGCAGCTTTTCTATGCATTTGAATAACTCAAAGCTCAGAGAAGCCTTAAAGATACTGCTCTAAGATGTCGCTCACTGCTAGGAGGTAATGAAGCCAGGATTACTTCAGGGATTTTCTGGGCCAGCTTTATCTGTATTTAATACCCAGTGCCCGTTTACCAGGCCAGCCACACCCTGCTCTGCTCTTGCTTGCTATCTGTACCCTATCTCCTTTCTACTTTTCCTTTCTCTAAGCACACAGGCTGGCCTGAGGGATGGGGTGTGGGTCAGGGGGCTTCTGTGTCTCAGTCTCTGAGCGATGGGGGGGGGTTGGGGTTATCTGCATTCCCTTCCCTTTCTCTTCCCAGTTCCAACTTTAGCCAAAACCACCTGCCCTGCCCCACAGTTGTCCCCACCGTTCCCTTCTATTTCATTTACCTCCTCCTTCTCTCTCTTCATCAACCCAACACTAGTTTTAACATCTTTTTCTACCTATACTCATGATAACTAACAAACTCATGCTTATAGTACAATCAACTCTTCTTTATTATCTAAAATTATTGGTGCTCAGAAAGTGACTGTTTTTTATTTAACTACTACTATATTTTCATAGTGAGCCTATTCCTTGAGAATGATGGTAGTTCACTCTCAGGGGAAATCCCTCCTGGTGTCTTGAAGTCTAATAGAGGAAAATGCTGCCTCAACCCCACTATAATGCAACTCCTTTTGAAGACTGTAAATACTTCTAATGAAAGAATAAGAGTGACTTTTAAAAAATCCAACCAATAACCTAGCCCCAGATGCACAAGTCCGAACCCCCAAATATAAGAAACATGAAAGCCAAGAGAAAATGACTCCTTCGGAAATTACTAGTAATGGCCTCCAATGAGACTGAATTAGACAAAAATCCAGGATTCAAAAGAATGGTTATAAGTATGTTCAGGAAAACCATAGAGAACACAAACTCACAAGTAAGTTTCAAAAGAACACAAAGAGCTGAAGGAAAACAATACAAGATGTGAAAGAGATTGAAACACTGAAGAAAAGTAAACTGAATATTGGGAATTAAATATTGGTAAGTCAACAGAAAGCTCTCTGGAAGGCCTCACCCAAAGGAGAGATCATGAGAAAGAAGATATCAGTGCTTGGAGACAAGATGCAGAAGCTGGAACCATTAATGATGAAAGTAAATTAGTAAGAAAGTTTGAGATCTAAGGGATACCCTGAAAAGACCTGATCTGAAAACCATGGGCATAAAAGAAAGAGAAATTCATACTAAAGGCATAGAAAACATTTCCAATAAAACCATAGCTTCAAAACTCACTATCTAAGGGAGATGCCCACCCAGGTAAGAGAGGAATTTAAAATACCAAATAGATAGGACCAGAGAAGAACTTCCCTGTATCGTATTATGGTTAAAGTACATTGGAAACAGACAAGCCCGTCAGAGGAGCCGCTGATTCCTCAAGGGTCTTTAAAAGGGTGGAGGGCTTGGAGTGATAGGTTTCAAGCTCCAAAACACAAGTAAGCTCAGCCTACAGTCCACTATCATCGAGGCAGAAAGGAAACTTTCCATGATGAAACAGACCAAAGAAACCCATGACCTCTAGGCTACAGTCAACACTGGAAAGAATCCTTCATAACAAAGAGAAAAATATGCACCATAGGAAAGAAGAAAATTAACTGCTTTGCAATTTGTATCAGTAAATGTTCTACCTATACACCCAAGGAAGCACACATTTGTAGTAGGATTCAGGTATTATTTGTTGAAGCTTGGAGTCTCTGGAGTAGCGGGGAGCCTGAATGGGGCGTGGCCAGACCCCACTGAGACGAACAACCGAGACATTGTCCTTCCTTCCTGTTTGTTCCGATCGGGCTGTCCATTCTGGGACTAGTCTGGCCAGAAACCTCGTGTTACAGATGTCATCTCTGGGTGGGCATACATTTTTCTCAGGTGAAAAGGGCCATAGAGAAGTTTCTGAAGGCCTGTGTTAAGTTTGAGGCTGGACTGGGCTACAGCGTGAGTCTGGGTCCGAAGAAGAGGAAGGCAAGAAGGCGCTAATTAGAGAGAGTTCATGGTCCAGATTTTAAAACAAAGCCTTCCCTTCTGTTTGGATCAGTGTACGCAGGCAGCGTTTACTTTTCTAAATTGAACTTGAAGCAAACTTTATTGATAGAGTTACAAGTGAGACCTGGACTCAGGAATTAAAGGCCAAGCCTGAGCTATGCTTAGTGACGGAACCCCAAGTGAATCAATCTCTTTTCTGTTCAGTGGAGACCAAGCTTCCGTCCCAGGCTCCTCCCACCTTGAACTGTCATTTTAAAGCCTTTTGTGTTTCTGTCTTGGCAGATTCCACCAATGTGGCTTTCACCATCTCAATGCTTTTGGGCAATCTCAGCAGCTGCTGCAACCCCTGGATCTACATGGGCTTCAACAGCCACCTGCTGCCACCTTCCCTGAGTCACCGCATCTGCTGCAGGGGGTCCCAGCCCCGGGTGCACAGGCAACTCTCCACCAGCAGCCTTGCTAGCCGGCGCACGACACTCCTGACCCACTCCTGTGGTCCATCTACCCTCTGGCTCAGCCTTAACCTCAGTCTCCGAGCAAAGCCCAGGCCTGAGGAGTCACTGAAGGATTTAGAGCAAGGGGATGGAGAAGCCACTGTGGAGACCAGCATCTTTTAGAGAAGACTCCCTGGAACCCTGAAACCTGCACATCATAGGCATTAGAAATAAGGGCTAAACAGGTTGGCGATGGCACTAAGTGGAGCCTATTTTGAGGCAGGGTAAAAAAGGCCAGAATGGCAGTCAGTCCCAAGTGACTACTGGCTACTCCATCTCAATTTTAGATTGCTAGAAATCAGGAAAAGCAAACTCCCTGTTCCTTCCATATGTATGAGGGCACTCACAAACATACCTGACTGGTAGATATAGTGTTCTAGATGTAGAATGGGGTTACATGGCACTAGCAACTCAGAGCCTTGTCTCATGGCTTGGCTAACTGTTCCCGTTCTAACCCGACTGGTACATCTCAGTGAAACCAGAAGAGAACAGATTATTAGAAGAGAGAACAGGTGTGTGGGACTTACAGCTATGCCTACCTGTCTACAGAACTGAGGTGGTCTGATGGGGAGGTGGGACCTGGTACCTGATGGGGATGTGGGACCTGGTACCAAATAGGAACACTAAATGCTCTTCTCCTGCATCATTCCTGCCAATGGATTGGTGGCTTGGGGACACACCATGCATTCTCAGTGGTATGGTCCACTGGGGCCAGATCCAGAGAAAGAGGTGAAGAGATGAAAAGGGTCACAATAAAATCAGAAGGAATAAGCCTGAGAGGCCAAATGACTAGGACCTTCCTCTCTGGCTCCAGCGATCCAGACTTCCTTCCTTTGAGACTGTGCGGAACAGATATTTTTTTTTTTTTTTTTTTTTTTTTTTTTTTTTGAAAAAAGCTGATGTGATCATGGCTCTAGAAATCCTTGAAGTTCTTTTTTTTTTTAAAAAAAAAACTTTATTTATTTATTATTTTTATTTATTTGCCTTGCTGTTTGCCTGGAACTGAAACTACAGACAGTTGTTAGCTGCCATGTGGGTGCTGGGAATCGAACCCGGGTCCTCTGGAAGAGCAGATGGTGCTCTTAACCGCTGAGCCATCTCTCCAGCCCCCCCTTGAAGTTCTAAGAGGAGTTGGAATCAAGGTTTTAAGTCTCTTCTCTGCCTTGGAAGCCACCTCCACTTTCTTCTTCTTTACATGTAGTGAGATGGCCTCTAAGGTCTTTCTCAGCTCTAGCCATCTATGACTTTGCAAAACCAGAATTGAGTAATAGCACAAAACTACAAAGAGTGTCCTAGCCAAGGCTCTAGAACTGTTCCATTTTCATAATAATTACATATAAACTCTTACTTCAGTTCCGGCAGGTCTCGACATTCTGGACCTGGTCCCTTTGAGCTCAGCTCTATATTGGTGACTCCTCCTCCAAGGTAGGAAGAGACAGTGCAACTTATGGCCTGGACCCATTCCTCTTGATTATTTCTAGGAGAGTTAAAATCTTAAAGGAACTTCCTCACCTCAGTTCTGATTCCAAGGGACAGCCAAGATTATATAAAAGCACCATCCGGCAGCAGGTCAGGAGGGCTGTGTCCTGGCTCTGCCCTAGCAGTGGCCACAGTCAGTAAAATGCTCAACCTCGATATCTCAGTTGTGAGAGGCAGAGAAAGTGGGTATAAATGTGGTTTGCAATCACAACTGATCTACAGCTTTTGAGCTATACTGTAAGGAACAGCATCCCCAATTCCTAGGGTCGCTTTGAAAGGTGATTAGAGCTCTGTAAAGATGCTCCTCATGTAGTTAGGCTTTTTTTTTTTTTTTTTTTTTTTTTTTTTTTTTTTTTTTTTTTTTTTTTTTTTTTTTTTTTTTTTTTTTTTTTTTTTTTTTTTTTTTTTTTTTTTTTTTTTTTTTTGTTAACTTGACACAACTATACTCATCTCGGAGTGGGGGCCTCAGTTGGGGAATTGCCTTCATTAGACTGGTCTGTGAGGCATTTTGTTGGCTGGTGATTGATGTGGGATGGGCCCAGCCCACTGTGGGCGGTGCCACCCTTGGAATGTGGTCATGGGTTGTATAAGAAAGAAGGTGGAACTGAAGCAACATACAAGCAACATCATACAGACTGATGTATTTGGAGAATATATATGTATATACATATATGTATGTAACAACAATTAATCAAAAAAGAGAACTTGAATTTGTAAAAGAGAAGGGAAGTTTTGGAAGGAGAATGGGAAGTGGGAAATAATGTGATTATACTATAATCTCAGAAAATAAAAAGTTACTTTAAAAATTAAAACTAAGAAAGAAAGCAGGCTGAGCATGCAATGGTGAGCAAGCCAGTAAGCAGCATCCCTCTATGGCCTCTGCATCAGCTCCTGCCTCCAGGTTCCTGAGTTCTTGCCCTGGCTCCCTTCTGTGATGGACTGTGACCTAAGAATTGTAAGCAGAAATAAACACTTTCTTCCCCAAGCTGCTTTTGGTCCTGATGTTTATCATAGCCATTCTGCCCTAAGAAGCCTCTTTAGGGTTCTTTAGAAGAAAAGAATCTCAGTTGGATGCTATGACTGAGCAGAACATCCAACCTTGAGCACTAGAGAACTGGAGAGCAACAAACAGACACGAGGGGCGGTGCTAAAGGTACAAGGCCATCAGGAGGGCTCCCCCAACCTGTCTGACCTGTAGCTTCTATTGTCCAAGGCAGCCCCAGGCATCTAACTACTTCTTCTCTGCCCATCTACAGTGTGGATCTGGGCTTGGGACGCATACCTCATCATGCCAGTCAGAGCAGTGGGAGACATTCCTTTTCCTGTTCTATAATTTGCAACCCAATACCCAGTACCCCATCATCTGACTGCAGTTCCTGGCTCCCATGCCTAAGCAGAGAAGGCACTGATTAAATCCTTCACCACGTGCCCGGAACTCAGGAGGAACCCCAGTTGTGCATGCCAAAGATCTGGGGTTGAATCTTGATCTCTTTCTAGCTGTGTGAACTCAGCAAGTCACCAATTTCTCTGAGCAGTATCGCCTTTATTTATGCAATAGAGATAACAATGTCATTTTGTTGGGAGAGATTTATAAAGAACTCTCTTCTGGTGTCATAGGAGGAAATGATAATCTGCCTTAGACTGCATCTTGAGGGTGGCTCCCAAGACCTTGGGCCTGGAGAATCTTTAATTAGAGAAGAAAAAGGACCCAACATCAAAGCTGGCTAACCCTTTCTAGCTTACTCCTTGTCTCCAGCAGCCCCTGTCTGTCTACTCTTTACTTTCTCTTGTAAATTACACAAGGAAATTTACTTATGGGTGACTTTGGGGCCCAATAGTCCTTTCATGAAGAGAATGCTCTAGATCTTTTCCAGAAAGCAGATTCTATGATAAGGATCAACCACACATTGGGTCTGGGACCTTGGGAGCCCACTGTAAGATGTTTCTGGAGCAAAGGTGGATCTGGCCTAAATTCATTAGCAACAGCCTTTGAAGTACCTACTATAGGGAGTTCTCAGAGATGGTGGGGAGCAGTGAGAGAACTTTGGATGGAATACAAGCAGATGGACCCTGTGGGGAGGGAGCCAAAATCATCTCTAACCCTTATGACCAGGATAAACTGAATACTGATGCCTCTGTATTGGGCATATAGATATATAATTCACGCCACCCTATGCACTGTGAAGCCTGGTACTTCAGTCCCTTTAAACCTAAATAGGAAATTTGGGCCTGAGTCCACAGGCTGTAATCTCAGCTCCCCAGGAATGGAATGCAAGAACTGTCAGTGCTACAGAGCAAATTCAAAGCCAGATTGGACATTTTAGTAAGACCTTGTCTCAAAATAAAAATAAAAGTAGCTGGGGCACAGCTCAGTGGTAGAGAAATCCCTTAGCAAGCAATAGTCCCTAGGTTTAATCCTCACCCTAGTGTTGCAAAAAGAAGCAAAATTTAAAACTTACATAGACACTCAGCATAGTGGCACACATCTGTAATCCCAGCACCCAGAAGAGAGAGGCATATTGAGAGTTCAAGGCCAATGTGGTCTACATAGTGAGACCCTGTCACATAAAAGAAGAGTTGGGCAGGGGCTGGAGAGATGGCTCAGTGGTTAAGAGCACTGACTGTTCTTCAGGAGGACCTGAGCTCAATTCCCAGCATCTACATGGCACCTAACAACTCTCTGTAATTCCAAGATCTGACACCTTTACACAGTTATACATGCATGCAAAACACCAATTCACATAAAATAAAATAAATAAATATTTAAAAAAAAGAAGAGCTGGGCGGTGGTGGTTCATGCCTTTAATCCCAGTGCTGGGGAGGCAGAGGCAGAGGCAGGTAGATCTCGAGTTTGAGGCCAGCCTGGTCTATTTAGAGAATTACAGGAATCACCTGTCTTGAAAAAAAATCAACCAACCAGCCAATCAATCTACCTACCTACCAAACAAACAAACAACCAAATCAGAAACAACCATGGGGGAACAGGACCCCAGTATGAACACAGTAGCCTGTCGGGGAGGCTGACTGATTAATTGTAGGAATTCTTCAGGATGGATTTGTAAGCTGTTTGGTACCAGAAACTGATTTCCTGGGTGACTATGCTTGTATTTTGTATATAAATAGGTGTTAGGTGTAGGTGGCTATTAATTCAGCCCAGGCTACAGTGTACCTTCTGGCTCCAGAGCTCCAAAGTCCTGGTTGAAACTAACCAATACAAGTCTTTAATATTCAGGAAAATGCTGTGCATATTTATTCTATTGAACAATGGTAATGGACTTCACAGGATAAAATTAAAACCAGATTTATTGAGCAAGCAGCATAGAAGTTGGTGGGTAGGGAGTCATGATTTGGGTCTCTTGACCCTTGCTTACAGAAAAACTACTTCTGCAATCACAAGGTGGCAGTGTGGAACTGAAGGAGATGGTCCTGCGGCCAGGTCTCTCTCTCTCTCTCTCTCTCTCTCTCTCTCTCTCTCTCTCTCTCTCTCTCTCTCTCTCTCTCACACACACACACACACACACACACTGGCCCTCCCTACTTTGCCCAGGACAGCCTGAGGCAACAGTGAGCCCCAGGGGATGTCTGGGAAAGCCTTTCTTGAGAGTATTAACTCCTCATTTGTCGGGGCTTCCTTCTATCTAAGGTCACGGAGGGTGCATCTGACAGCTGTCTCTCTGCTGTAGAAGGATTATGTGTAGGGATTGTATCCAAAAGAAGACACACATAGGACTATTTGAGGGAGGGGTAGGGTACTAAAAGAAGATGAGGAGGAGGAAGAAGAAAAAGAACAGGGAAAGAAAGAAAAAAAGGTGTGTCACCTTACTGCTGCTCTCTGGTCTTGCTGAGTAATCCATCTTTGCAAACCGCCACTGGTACTGAGTGTAAAATGCCTCTCACCGTGGTGAGTCCAGTTTACTAATGAGATGCTCTTAGAATTCTGTTGTAGCTCCGAGGTGGCATTTGGATGCTTGCTCCTTTAGAACAAAAATTCATGAGACGGAGTCCTGTTTGTTATGGTCTGTATTGACACATGATCATCTACTGGCTGCTAAAGCCAATCAATTTCTCCACATCTTATTACACAAGTTGGGAAAACTTTGATCTCATGTCTCCCCCAACGGAAGAGCCCAAGGGGAACAGTATGATGTGAGAGAACATACCTTGAGCTGGAAACTACACTCCCTTCCTCAAAGGGATATTCCTTCTGCAGATGTAGGCTGCCCCCCAAAGCTCCTTGATTGCTGGTGGAGTGGTGTATGGCAACTGAGGGCTATAGCCAATCTCTGTTGTCTACAGCCTCACTACCCCCCATTCCCCACAACCTCCAGCCCCCGTTTCAGTCACAGCCAGCTGAAAACATTAACCCAAATATCCTGGAAAGAAACCGTACATTTAAAACTACACACCATTTTCAACAGTGTGATGAAATCTTTGCCATTCTGCTCCCTCCTGCCTCCAACATGAATGATCTCTTTGTTCACAAAATGCCTGGTGTTTGTGTTACTCATCCATCAGTCACTTAGCAGCTACTCAGGTTATAACATTGACTATCACAGGGTCTCATGCACCAAAGAAGAGATGCCAACTTTATTATTCTTGTTTTATGTTATCATTGGTATCATTCATCATTGGCTCCATTAACCTGCTGAACCATCTCACCTGCCCTATTTTAATATTTTTTTTGTGTGGATATATGTATATATATATATATATATACACACACACACACATATATATGTTCATAGTTGTGGGTTTTGGTGGGTATGTTGTATGTGTGCATATGTGTGCATGGAGGCTAGAGGCCAACACTGGCTGTTTTTCCTTAGTGCTCTGCACTTTATTTTTTGTTTATGCCTATATGAGTTTGTGTGGTATGTGCACACTCACATGCAGATACACATGAATGTGTGTGCATGTAGAAGCCAGGGGCTGAAGTTGAGTGCCTTTTTCAATCACTCTTCACTCTATTTGGGGGACAGGCTCTCTCACTGAACCTGGAGTTCACCAATTGGCTAGGATGGTTGGCCAGTGTGCACCAGGGATCTAGATGCCTGTACTCTCTACCCCACCCAAACATTAGGGCTACAGACACACTGCCTGACCAGCTTTTACATGCCACATACATCTGAGTCCTTGTATTTGTGTAACAAACACTTCACTACCGAAGCATCTCTCTAACTTCTCCATCTTTTATTATTACTATGGACACAGGACTTCTTTCTGAACCTGAAACTCACTGATTAGCTAGACTGCTGTCAGCAAGCCCAGGGTCCTTCCCAGGGTTCTGGGATTACAGGCATTCACCTCCATGCTGGACTTTGCTTGTAGGTTCTTATCAACCGAGTCACCTCCCTAGCCCCAAATTTCCATATTTTTTCTTCTGATAGAACTGAAGATCGAACCCAGTGTTTCACACTTGTTAGGTGAGCACCCGACTACTGAGCTATAAGCCCAGGTCAACTTTAAAAAGTTTTAAGCTAAGTCCTTAGATTTTCTAGAGCAGTTGGCCTTTCCACTAGTTAGAGCATTTATTTATCTATTTATTTTTAAATATTAGGACAGAGTCTCACTGTTTGCTCATGATGGTCCCCACTTTATCTTACCTCAGGTCCATCAGTGCGCATGGCTTGCACTGATCAGAGCTTTTAAAGCCGTGGTCCCCACCTCCCTAATGCTGTGACCCTTTAATACAGTCCCTCATGTTGTGCTGACCCCAGCCATAAAATTATTTCATTGCTACTTCATAACTGTAATTTTGCTACTGATATGAATCATAGTGTAAATATTTATTTTTGGAGACAGAGGTTTACCAATGGGGTCAAGACCCACAGGTTGAAAACTGCTGGTCTAATGCAACTATCTGTCAGCATTCTGCTTTGTTCTTTATTAAGTGAGACGGCATCTAGGACCTCACAGTTAAATATCATATAACCATCAATCTCAGGTAAGCTATTTTTACCCAAGTCAAGAAAAGTGTTTTTTATTTTGTAATTAGTTTAAATGAAACAAAAGAAATATTAAATTTTAGTGAATTATACTTTGTAAGATTTTTCCATGAACTGATCAATTATGATATTGGTGGTAGTAACTAGGATTCAATTGATCATCTTCTGTTTATAAGAAGCAACAAATTCTAACAGCAGCAAAAAGCTGGGCCTGGTGGTGCGTGTCTTTAATCGCAGCAATAGGGAGGCAGAGGCGCTTTGAGGGCAGCCTGGTTTACATAGCCAGTTCAAGGCCAGCCAGGACTACATGGGGAAACCCTGCCTTGAGAAACCAAAACTGATTCAAAGGTTGGCTGATGGTAGGCTTTCTATAAGAATTATTTGAAAATCTTGGAGTAAGGTAGGTTTACTTGAAATACATCAGCTGATAAAGACACAATACATCCCTGATGGCCTAAGAGACAGGCAGA
Source organism: Sigmodon hispidus (assembly GCA_004025045.1). Taxonomy (NCBI): domain Eukaryota; kingdom Metazoa; phylum Chordata; class Mammalia; order Rodentia; family Cricetidae; genus Sigmodon; species Sigmodon hispidus. The sequence continues at coordinate 13,520 of PVIH01017442.1, read as the reverse complement.
CCTAAGCAAAGCATTAAAAATGAGAAGAGAAACTGCCTTCTTCCCAGCTCCTGGTACCCAGCCAATATCTCCTCGGGGTCCTGACCTCACTTGGACTGAGTCTGCTCTGCCTATCCATCACCTCTCACCTGCTCACCCTTAAGCCAATCCTAGCTGACAAATTGCCTTTAACCTTGCTCTCATATGTAACCACCTACCCTTTCCACCAGACCTTTAGTGGAGCAAAAATCCAGCCCCGGTTCTTGCCTTCCCGAGATAGGACAGAAACCTTCACTTGTCTGCGTGTCTTTTAGGCCACCAGGGATGTGAAATATTCACAAGTAGTCTTTCCAGTCTCCAGACGACAGAACAATGATTTTGTCTTGAACTATGTGAATATGAAGGAATACAAGAGTTCATTTTCTAGGTTATGGTGTACCTTCCTGTCTCTGAGACAGCAAGGACACTCAAGAGGTTGTATGAAGTCTAGATGGTTAATATTTTCTGGGCATGCATGCAGGGTGTGTGTGTGTGTGTGTGTGTGTGTGTGTGTGTGTGTGTGTGTGTATGTATGTGTAGGGAGAGAAAAACTTCTAGTATTTTATTCTCTCCTTCCATCATGTAAGTCCCAGGGACTGAACTCAGCTCATCAATCATGGTAGCAAACACCTTAACATGTTGAATCATCTAACTCAATTTTAAATAAATGCATTTATTTTACATGTGAGGGTGCTTTGCTTGCAAAAACATTTGATAATGCATGATTATATTGGGCTTCAGGAGGTGACCTTACACAAAGGTGCTGTTTGGATGCTCCAGGCCTTTCTTTTCCTGCTCTCACCGGGGTGACTTAACTTGCATGTTTTACATCAGGGAGCCTGATCATCAAATGGACAATAAGATCACCAGGAAGCTGGGGTTCCCTCGTAGGTGGGAGGGGAGCTGTCCAAGTTATCTGAGTATGTGCTGTGGTCATCTAGGGAGGGAAGGAAATAGTTCCCCTCCCAAAGTGAGCACAGGTGCTGAGAACCGATAGAGACTGAGACAAAAACAGAGATGGTGGAACAGAGAGAGAGATACAGAAACCCCCAAAAGGGATAGAGAGAAAGGGTGGTGGGTATCAGAGCTTCCAACAGTGGAGAAACCTGACCAAGGGTCCAGGCACTGCATTTTCATCTAAAACTAGTGAAAAATCCTACAGAGATGAGCATGGCGGCACACTCCTGTTATCCCAACACTCAAGAGGCCGAGTCAGGAGGATAAGGAGTTGGAGGTTGGAAATCAACTCGGCCTCCACAATGAGACTTTGTCTAAAGGAGAAGGAGAGACACGGAGAGATGAGGAAGAGGGAGAGGAATGGAAAGGAAGGGGCAGTAGCAAAGCAGGTTCGATGCTGGATAGATCTTGAGGAGAAGGAACTCACCAGAGCCGGAGGCACACGGGGACAGCAAGCCCCAAAGCAAATAGTGCCAGCGGCTTACACACGTCACACAGGTCCCAGGCTAAAGCTATTACTGGTTCTGGGCAGTCACACTGCTTTTTGAACCCTGGGGTTTTTTTTTATTCTGTAAGTCAGGAGGGTTGAGCAGTGTTTTCTGAGGTGTTTGCTACCCAGTCTCATGTTTTGGTTAGGCTCTGGGAAGCTCTGGGCCTGAAGTTAGGGGGCCAGATCCCCCATGTTCTACTCTCTCTCTCTCATACACACACAGAGAGAGAGAGAGAGAGAGAGAGAGAGAGAGAGAGAGAGAGAGAGGTGGGGGGGGGAAGCGAGAGCCTCTGAGCAGAGTCTTCAGCTCCCACAGGCCCAGAGGCACACCCAGCTCAAGGTAAATCAGAAAGGACAGGGCAAGTTCCAGCCATTGAAAGCAATCCAGAGATAAGCTTTGGAGAAGCGCAGTGATGGGTGAAGGTCCCTGGAGGCTATCTCCCTCACTGTAGCAACAGTTTCCACTGTGTGGAGAAAGACCCATTGAGTCTCCAACTGGAGATGAAAAACTGAAAGGTCAGTCTAGGGGTGTAAGTCAGCTGTAGAGAGCACTTACTCTAATACTCACAAGGCCTGGCTTCTGCCCCCAGCCCTGGGGAAAAGAGAGAGCAAAGGAAGGGTGTCAGGAAAAGAAAGAAAATAATCAAAACCTCCAGTATAAAAAACTAGAGGGTGTTCTTGCTGTTGGCTTATTTTGAGCTCAGAGAATGGAAATGGGTCCGTCGCCGATATTCACATCCTTTCAAAGGCTCACAGCCATGAAGACCTCAGACCATGAGGAAAAGTCCCTGGGTAGCGTGGAGGAAGCAGCTTCTGGAATCAGCCAATAACTGGCCACACAGTGGAGACACAGCAGCAGCATAAGCCTGCTGGGAGTGAGAGCGGCCCAAACACACCATCCCTCACTGCCTGAGCAGGACCTCACAGCTCATTTCCTCCAGGGACTGGAGGGGCTCCAACTACCCACCAAGCCCCTGGTCCATGTAGCTCTTCTCCATCTGTGTGTGTTGCCGCTAAGGATTAAGAATGTGAGTAGGAAGAGGGGCTGTGAAGCCCATGGTCATTTTTAGCTTTGTCAGGGAAGGATCAAAGGTTTATTATACTCAATCCCTGAGGTCTATGCTTAGGAGTGAAAAAAAAAAAATTGAGAACAAGATAAAATGACCCAGCTTTAAGACAGAAAAGGCAAGACTTTGCGGTCTCTGTGACCTCAGAACAAGTTGGCCAGGGTAGAATAATGGCTTTTGAAACGATATATCAGAATTTGAACTCTTACTTACAGTTAGGTGACCTAAGAACAATTATTTGCCCTCTCTGATCTGATTGAGTTTTTATCTGTAAAAGTTAGCAATCAATCCCTGATCTTAAAAAGGTGACATGGATTGTGAGTCATCCACTTGAGTGACAATTAACTGGTGGAAATAGACTACCATTTTTCCCTTTAAAATATAGTTTTGTGTGTGTGTGTGTGTGTGTGTGTGTGTGTGTTGTGTGTGTGTATTTTGCCTGTGAGCTTGTCAGTGCACCAGTATGCATGCATAGTGCCTGTAGAGACCAGAAAAGGACATTGGATCCTTTGGGCCTGGAGTAGTAACATACTACTACCCCAGTCTTCTATGGCCACTCTGGGACCAGAATTTTCCATGCTTCTGCTCCAGGGTCACAGTGTCATGTGATGAACGTTGAGGACCTTTGAGCACATTTCATGTCCTGTACATGGAACTTCAGAGCTGTTCATTTGATTGGGGACTGAGATGGTCATGGTCACATGCCAGAAACAGTGACTTCTTTATTTAATGGACACTCCTCCATGAACCGTTCCACTCAAATGGTGTTGAAGTAGTATACAGCATCTGCCTGGGGCCCCAGAGATTAGAAGAAACTGTCCTCATTTGAACCTGAGTGATGGCAAAGCTAAGGCTTTCTTCTTTTGGGACCATATCTTCTACACATAACATTACAAGGAATTTGGTGTGTGTGTGTGTGTGTGTGTGTGTGTGTGTGTGTGTGTGTGTGTGTATGCAGGGGATCAAATTTCAGCCTCACACATGCTATACCCTTAGCCCGTATAATGGTGTTTGCCCAATCATAAGTACATGCTTTATCACTGAGCTACACCCCCAGTCCTTATAAGAAATGTTTATTGCATCATTTTCAGAAAAAAGTCCTGATTTTGCTGAAGCCCTGAAGGAAGCAGTACAGGGGCCTTTCCTTCACATTTGCCCCTTTGCTTGAACCTTTGGGCCAGGCATTGTTACTAGGCACAAAGACCTGTGAATCCCTTAACTGTCTAAGAAATGGCTGTGATTAACTATCTCATGCCAGGCATATTCCCCAGGGCTTCTCTGTGCCTTGTTTTAGATCCTTCAAATGCAATTATCTTGGATTCCAGAAAAAAAAAAAAAAAAAAAAAAAAGAGCCTGGGAGACAGATCACCTCAAATAGGTACAATTGTCTTGTGGGAGCCAGTTTGATCCCTGGAGCAGTAAGGATTCTTGCCAGATCTGAGATAATAAACAACAGGCCACCCTTTGGCCAATGCTGCATAATCATACAGCCCTCTCATCCCTGACCCAATTCTTCCAATTAAGCTTGAAGCATCCAGCATTGCCTTTCACTATTTTTTTAGGTCAACTATTTTTGATAGTTTATCATCTTGTGAAGGAGTTTCACAGTTTCACTCATCTCAGCACTCAGTTCAAAAGTCAGCAGCTCCTCTGCCCAGCCTCTGGCCCTGGGGCACGTGTTGGAACCCAACTCCCCAGTTGGGTCTTTGACCTAAGAATCAGGTTATATTTTATAGAAATCTCTATGCTGACATGGCGTATTCTATACCATCATAGATTTCATCCAGAGTGAGAGTCTCTGAGCACTGGATCTCATTCTTCTCTGTAGTTCATCCTGTTCCCAGTAGGCTTGTGGCAAATATGTGTGTCCTGGGTCAATAAGTGAGTAAATTCAAGGAATCAGGTTGGTGGGGCAACATCTACCAACTGGGGACCTGAGGTCAGTCCATGGGACTGGTATGATGAAAAGAAAGCTGTCCTTTGACCTCCATGGGTACACTATGCACACACACACACACACACACACACACACACACAAATTTAAAGTACTTGCTTACACACTTGTGGCACATGTACAGATCTCTCAACTCCCTACCTACAAGCAAACACTGGTTCAAGATGAGAAGGCAGTTGGCACCCAGAGGGGCTCTGCCAGCTCCTGGCTGGAGCTGACTGGGGTCCTTCGGGCACTGCCCTGTCTAGCCCTGTGTACCCTGTGCTTTAAATAGACAGGCTCCAGCTACAGATGAGGAGGTGGAAATGAGACCAGAACAGTGATAAAGGAAGAAATCAATCCTGTGACACCAACAGGAAGCTACTTTTGATAGTTTATCATCTTGTGAAGGTGTTTCTACTCATCTCAGCATTCAGTTCAAAAGTCAGCAGCTTCTCTGCTCAGCCGCTGTTTCTCGGGCGCAATATCCCCTAAATGTGTGGACAGCAAAGACACTCACTGCAGGAGGGTTCAGTTTTTTTCCCCTCTGTTTCCTAAATGAGTATTTGTATGCTTTACAGCATTGAGGGATTTTTTTGAGACGAGGGGACCCATTCACTATTTAATCTCCACAATCAGTCTGTTTCACATGTCTAAAAAATTCTACATTATAACAAATGGTCGTTTTAATTCTCTAATTCAGATGATGGTACTTTTAGTTCAGAAATTTCCAGGGAGCATCACACACTTCAGCCCTAACTCCTGGTGCCATTCGAGATTAGTACTAGACTTTAGGCTTCGTCAGACAGGTTTCTCTAGATAGGAAGAGGTTAATGCAGAAACCCAAAATGCCAAGAATAGGGGATAATGGGGTGCCCTACTTTTATATCACATCCTCAGAAGCTGAAGGAACATCTCAGGAAAGAAAGGAGAAAGCACTCAAAAGCCAGAGGTTTGGAGATACGCAGCACAAAGACATCCTCTGGACATGTTGCTTGCACTCAGGAACTGTGTTATCTGTGGGAGACCCGAAAAAGATTGAGCCAACATTTCACTGTGGGTGGGGGAAGGACCATTGAGGGTCATCACTGAGGACCTATCTGTGGGCTGTAAATGGTCGCTGGGGAAGAGGTGTCGTTTTCTTACTAGCGTAGCCCCCTGGTAGATGGGTTGTCCACTTTCCCATGCTCATGCAAGCAACTAAACCCAATGGGTCACACATAAAAAGAAGACATGAAAATGCGGGACAGGACTTAAGGAAGAAGGGGTTCAGTGAAAGGGGATAAGGATAAAAGCAGATGTTAGGGACAGGACATTAGTAAAATTTATTATATATGTGTTTAAAACTGTCAAAGAATAAAATTCTCAAATTTTAATTAAGCCTGGTGGTGATGGTGGTGACAGTGGTCCACACCTTTAATCCCAGCCCTTGGGAACAGGAGGCAGGCAGATCTCTGTGAGTTTGAGGCCAACCTGGTCTACAGAGTGAGTTAGTTTCCAGATAGCCAGAAATACACAGAGAAAGTCTGTCATGAAAAACTGGAAAAGAAATGTTTTTAATTAAGAAATAAGACAGACAAATGTGGTCAAAAGAGAAGACACTCCAGACAGAGCATACATAGTTATGAAGGTAGATTCATGACTGAAAATGGAGATAGAAGTTGTTCCCATCCTGAGGGGGATTTCTCTGAACTGCTTCTGGATATTGACAAGTGGGAGATAGGCAAAAAAAAAAAAAAAAAAAAAAAAAAAAAAAAATTTCTCTACACAATGAAATCAAGCATGAAGAAGTATTTGTTAATGAAACATGATAGTGATTATCTAAAATCAGAGCACCTGGGGTGAAATTCAGTAGTAGACACTCATCCAGCAGGAGCCAGGCCCTGGGCTCTGTCCCCAGCCCCACACTAAACGTGAATAAGCACAGTGAGGTGACTCAGGGGTGCAGTCTCATGGATGTGTTCTAGAATCAATTGTGCCTTCCTGTGGTTGGGCTAAAAGCCATGGAGTTGGGCTAGAGAGGTGGCTCAGTGGTTAGTAGCACTTGCTCTTGCAGAAGACTGGGGTTCAATTCCCAGCACCCACATGGTGGCTCCCAGCTGTGTGTAATTCTAGTTGCAGAGGAATGAATGTCTCTTCTAACCTCTTTGGGCAACAGGCAGGCACATGGTACATGTATGTATATGCAGGCAAAACAATCACACACAATAACATAAAATAAATAAATCTAAATTTAAGTTTTGCTGAATGGTTTTCAAATAAATATACAAATAATATGTGTAACTAACAATGGCTTTCTCTGTGACTGTTGGTAAAATGATCCTCTATATTTACTTTATCAACTGACCAAGGAGGAATAACCTTTTGCATCATAACTAGCTGTAATGCAACTAGTTTTCATAATTTCTTACATTTTCACAGCTTTTCACAGTTCCCAGAGTATTTTTCAAATAGCATCATCAGATGGTTCCTACCTGCTGAATTGCCTTCTTATTGCCCTATTACAGATGAGAAAATGTCAAGGCTTGTGCATAGGAAGTGAGGCCCACCACCGATGTCTGGAAGACCATGGTGAGCCAAGGATTCAAGGAGCCAACTCTCCAGTCAAGTACTAAAGGAGTACTTTAGTGTCTTAGAGGAAAACAATAAACCAAATAAAGGCAATCTGTCTTTGGCAGCTCCTTGCTTTTTAAAAAACAAAACAACCAAAACAGGGCCTCTCAGTGTAGCCCATGTGGGCTTTAAACTACTGGCCCTGCTCTTGGTTAGTCTCCCAGTGACTGGGACTGCGGGTGCTAGTCACTATGGCCAGCAGTAGTCTGCAGTTTATGATCACCATGTATGTGTTATGATAGGCGGTGTAAATGATAAAGTATTTCTCTCCATTGAACACAAAAAGCTGGTTTTATCTATTCTCTACTATAATACACAGACACACACACACACACACACATAAACATGGTGGGTAGGGGAGACACAGAGAGAGAGAGAGAGAGAGAGAGAGAGAGAGAGAGAGAGAGAGAGAGAGAGAGAGAGAGGCAGACACAGACGTACTCCTCACAAATGCTAGGCTACACTCTACTACTAAGTTCCACCCCCAACCCACATAAAAAGTCAGACACGGCAGTGTGCATGCTGGGAGCAGAGTAAAGAAACAGTCAGATGCTTGACATTCATTGGCTAGCTTGTTTACTCATTGGCTAGCCTGTTCATCCATTGCCTAGCCTGTTTATTCATTGGCTAGCCTATGTATTCATTAGCTAGCATGTGTATTCATTGGCTAGCCTGTCTGGCCAATTAGTAAGCTTTGGGCTCAGTGAGAGACCCTTTCCTCCAAGCAAGGTGGGCTGCACAGAGGGTCCGCAGCACTTCATACCTACATACCAAGGACAGGAAGAACAGATGGTCTCATTTCCAAACACACAGAGATTTCTTTTAGGATTTTCCCAATCTTCTTACATTCTAAATCCCCGTCCTGACAAAGACATCAATAATTTACCCCTGGGGATATCCAGAGTCTTGCAGAATTATCCTTTCCCAAGGGATATATCTTTTGCCACATGCCCTCCTTCAACTGAACAGAATTTTCCAAGAACCTTATAGAAAATCTGCCCCCCAGCCACTCATTCAGCAAAATGTACTCAATTTTTTCTCTGAGAAAAGAGTTGTGGTTTCACTGGTGGAGTCAAAGAGACTCAGATCCTTTCTTGATAGGTGGGGGTTGTGGACCCTGCAGACCAGCTGACAGATGTTATTGTGATATTGGAGAGCTTGTCATACGCTTGTCCTCTAGGCTCTAACTAGAAACATCTAGAATTCTCCCATCCTGAAAAGGATATTTGCTGTTTGAAAATCAGACAGGTTAATTCTGTGTTGCAGAGTCCCTAGCCACAGAAGTAAGAGCATATCAGACCTCCATACTACCCTGACATCTGGGACTTCATCAATGGTAAAACTGGGACAATCCCAGGTACACCAGTATAACTGGTCATTCATCTAATTGCTCAGACTTTCCAATCATTATTAGGGTACCACTCATTGTTAACATCACCTAGAAAAATGTTTCTCCACATGTGGGTCAAATATAAGATATCCTGCATATTAAATATTTATATTACAATTTGTAACAGTAGCAAAATGACAGTTATGTAGTAGCAACAAAATAATTTTATGGTTGGGATCACCACATAAGAATTTGTACTAAAGGGTGACAACATTAGGAAGATTGAGAACCACTGACCTAAAACCCTGGCTTGGGGCTTGAGGACCCCTAATTATCCACAGAGCCAGCAGCTGGTGACAAGTCTCAGCAGTGATGACTGTGAGGATTGTGGCCATCTCTCCCCCTGCACCTGGTTTGATGAACAATGCTTTACAGCATCCCTGCTCACCATTCATTCAGTGCCAGTAGCCTGGCCTCACCCAGATATGACAGCCAAGAGCCTCCAGGCAATGAATGCAAGTGTCACAGCTAGGGTGAAGGGTGATGGTGGGAAACAACCCTGGTTGAGATCTGCTGTCTCTGGCCATCTAGGACTACAATACACAAATCAAAGCAGATCCAAAGACATCCTGAAGGTGTGGTAGCCACACCTTTAATTCCAGCATTCAGAAGACATATTCGAATATGTGGGAGTTCAAGGTCAGTCTGGCTCACATAGCAAGTTCCAAGTCCAGGACAACCAGAGCTACATAGAGAGATCCTGTCTCAATAAGCAAACAAACAAATAAATAATGTCGGCCTCAGGTCAGGTACATACAACCGTCTTGCTCACTCACAGGCAAGCCAATGGCCACTCTGTCCTGGTCTTTGGGGCTCTCCTGAGTAGTTACCTCCTAGAGATACGTCTTCTATGTGTACAAAAATCACTTTTGACCCTAAGAGATGTCCACAGAGCATGAGTAGGGAAACAAGGAAATCTAAGGGATATTACACAGATCTAAACAAGGCGCATTATATAAAGCGGCCTCTTGCAATAAGAAAAACCTGTTTTCATGTCACAACGCTGTTTGCTGAGGTCAAGCTGAAAGCAATTGGCTTGATTCTTTACACTGTAGGTTCTTTGGGAGACTCAGTGCACTCCCTGTGACTTCTGATAATTCCCAGAGGGGACATGTTCTCATGACGACTTTTGACTCTGGGTTCAGTCATCTCTTGGTCTCTAGCTAGTTCACAGGGCACCTACAGCCCTCCACCCATTTCTACACTGTGCTGAGCAAGCCATGGACACCAGCCTCGTTCATATTATCTTCTTTCTCCCAAACACCCCACAAGGCGTTTGCGGTTCTGGCTTTCCTGCAGTCTGTTCTGGTGGACATCTTATATATCTCCACAATTTTGAGCCAGGCGTGGTGATACACACTAGAACTAGGAAGGCTGAGGTGAGGTTGCTGTGGGTTCAAGGTCAGCCTGGTCTGTGTAGAAAAACCCTCGTCCCAGGCTGAAGATGTGACTCAGTTAAAAATGGTTAGCCATTCAAGTAGGAAAGACATGAGTTTGAATTCCTAAAACAGCATAAAGCCAGGCAGCAGCACTCAGCTGACCTCTTAGAGTTCCTGTGGAAGGTGGGAATCAGAGACAGGAGAACCTGTGAGATTCTGTACCCAGCAGCAGTCTCCACATGTGCTATGGCATACAAGTACATTGCACACACAAAAAAAGAAAAAGGCGTTGTCTCAAAAAGAAAAAAAGGTTTAACTCTATTTCCAAAGCCTGGTTAGTACGCAGTCACATGATATATCACCCAAACTAAGACATTCAAGAGTGGCAGTGGCCTGATAACTCCACAGGGCTGATGAGAAGCCAGCTAGATCACATGACTTGCCTTCCGCCCTTCTGAGGCCCAGATCTGCCTGTCCTGTGCTTGCCAAGTCTTCAACACAGGAGGGGCACGGAGGCCTGGGTGTACCTGCTTCCTGTGTCCTTCACTCTCTAACCCGTAGGTGGACTGGGCTGGGATCCACTGTGAGTTCCAACACCCTCCTACAGTTATTTTTTATTTATTTGTTACTTACCAACATTAGTTGATGATAGATCTAGATAGATCTAAACCCCCATTAAGAACTCTCTTGAGTACAATGCATTGCAGAGAACTAACTTTATAGGAAGAGAAGCTGGTTGCTTTGTCACTGAGACAGGCTGGGCTGGTGTTAGGTGGAGAGAGACCAGGGGTCATCTCCAAAGAAAGTTCCTGCAAATGAGGAGAATGTGTTATTCAGACAGGTGAGGACAACAGGAACATGCAGAGTGACACAGTCTAGTTATTGTCTCGTAGCCTGTACTGCCCACGGCCTGTGCTGTCTGTGACCTGTGACATCAAAGGCCTGCTCTGTGATCTATTAATGTCTATGGTCGTGCTGCCCATGCCCTGTGACATCCATGACCTTAGCCTGTGCTTTGGGAATAACTGCTTAGGCTACTGACTGCAGACTCAGGTGCTGAGTCAATGATAGTCTTCAGAAACTTCTGGAAGGTCCAGTGGTGCTTAATCCAGACTGTGATCTTTGTGGCTTCCTGCCTGGAGGAATGAAATTCTAGTGGATCTTTTTCCTATATTCCCTGGCCTAGGAGACTGGGTCCTTGACTGAAATCGAGCAGGCCACTGAGAAGTCCCAACACCGACAGCTGGGTCTGTGCTCCCCACATCCTTGCTATGGACTCTCATTATTCTTACCTGGCCCCATGACCAGGCCAACTTGAGGCAGCTGGCATGGCAGGTGCCCAGTGCTCGGCACAACAGGGCTGGGGAGGGGTATTCCTATGTGCTGGTCCTGGGGAAGTGCATAGACTTGCCCTCCACAGGAGAGCACTCTAGCTTTTTAAATTCTTGACTAACTCCCCCAAACTCCTGTTAGTCCCAAAGGGTGAGTGTGTGTGTGTGTGTGTGTGTGTGTGTGTGTGTGTGTGTGTTGTAGGGGGTAAGGCTCTCCCCTTTCCCATTGTCCAGGGGTCCCTGCAGCTCAGTGACTGACTTCAACACACATCTCCACCTGTACCTTCTGTCTGGTCTATCCTGCCTCCCTCTGCCTCCAGCGAGGCATGCAAACCCTTCTACTGCTGTGGGTTGAACTACTATCCATTTCAGCACATGGACATCAACACCACTTTCTCTCCATTCTTAAACCCTACACTCTGTTCAACACAGCACCAAAACAGTTACTAAAAAATGTAAATCTGGGCCTGTTCCAAACCCTCCAAAGTTCCCTCCAGTAGTCAAAGCCCAAGCCTGATGCCTTCCACAGACTGCTCTGTGCTATAGAACCTCAGGCAACTACTCCAGAGAACATTTGCTTTTCTTTGGCCAGGTCAAGTCTACCTTTTCAGGGCCTCTGTGCTCTCAGCTCCTACTACCCAAATGGCACCCCCATTGTCCTCTGGTCCCACATTCGGTCCCTTTGAGTCAAGAGTCAGTGAAGCCTTCCATGGCCACCCAATACAAAATACCAGACCACTCTGAGCCTTCTTGTCTGAGGCACGCCACCATTTGACCTCCAGGGCAGGCTTTTGTTACTTCTAAAGAAAAAAATCTACAATAGAAAGGGTCTTTAGGTTCACTGCCACATTCCAATAACCAAGAAAATGAGGACACTTAATACAGTTTTGAAAGAAGAAATAAAGGAGTGAAGAAATTGCAGCATTCCAGGCAGCTATCAGCTAATCCCAGGAGCTGATGCTGATCCTGATCATGACGTGGATCCACTTCTCACTATATACGCCTACTCCTGTTCCTTTTGGGGGCTCTACAAGCCCCTCAATAAAATGCAATTCCCTGTTCCTGCACCCTACACTTACTTCCAGATGGACATTCCAGTCAGCCATTCGCAGGCCTGGGCAGCTCATGAATGAACTCCCATGTGTCAATTCTTGACAGGGAAAACTAGTCTGGTTCTGTGTAATATGAGCCCCAACCTTCATACACACTACCTCAGCTCTTGCCTCAGGAGGGCACTAGTGAGAGATCCCTATTTATTAGAGGCTTAATAGGTGCCAGACATAATCATTGCCTCATGCAATCTTCGAAAGTATAAATGAGTTAGGACCTGGAGCACACCCCCACTGATAGAAAACAAGTCATTTTTCAGGGATCCAATGGCCATAGACAGTATCCCTCTCTCTCTGACTCCAATCTACGTTCTGACCATCTACTCCCATGCACTACCATTCTTACCAACAGTAGCCACATGTGGAAGGATATCCAGAAATAAGTCCACCATGACAGTACAGGTGCTCGGAGGTACTGTGAAGGAGCCCGACAGGGTCAGGGCCACTGATGGTTCTGGTGCAGCTAGGAATAGGTGGCAGGTGAGTATGCCTGTGATCAAGAGAAGAAAGGGAAAATTATTCATACTATGAAAGTGTTTTCTTCTTCTTCTCCTTCTTCTTCCTCTTCTAATCATCACCCTTTCAGCCATTGTCTTGTATTTTCTTATACCCTAGCCCCACGTTGGAATACCAAAATGTGGGTTGTTTTTGCTCTTTTGGGGGGCTTGCCACCCAGTTACCAAATAAATCACACACGGTGGCTTCTTTTTAATTATAAATGCCTGGCCTTAGCTTGTCTTGTTTCTTGTCAACACTTCTTAACTTTAAATTGTCCCTTCTACCTTTTTGCCTCTGGGCTTTTTAACTTTTCTTAATTTAACACTTACTCGGTGGCAGACTGTGTGGCTGGGTGTCTGGCTGTGTGGCTGGGTGTCTGGCTGTGTGGCTCAGAGTCTGGCTTTGTGTGGCTCTGTGGCTGGCTGTGTGGCTCAGTGTCTGGTATGTGGCTCAGTGTCTAGTGTGTGGCTTGGTGGCTGGCTGTGTGGCTCAGTGTCTAGTGTGTGGCTTGGTGTCTAGCTGTGTGGCTCGGTGGCTGGTGTGTGGCTCACTGGCTGGCTGTGGTCAGTGGCTGGCTGTGTGGCTCTGAGGCTGGCTGTGAGGCTCGATGGCAGGCTTGTGGCTTGGTGTCTGGCTATATGGCTTGGTGGCTGGCTGTGTGGCTCAGTGTCTGGTGTGTGGCTCAGTGGCTGGCTGTTTGGCTCGGTGTCTGGCTGTGTGGCTCGGTGGCTGGCT
>PVIH01017441.1:0-35981 GCA_004025045.1 Sigmodon hispidus | reverse complement strand
GGGTTTAACATAGGAAAAACTGTAAATGTTATCCATTATATAAACAAATTAAAGGAACAAAACCACATGATCATATTCTTAGATGCGGATAAAGTCTTTGACAAAATCCAACACTCCTTTATGATTAAAGCTCTGGAGAGATCAGGAATACAGGGAAAATACCTAAATATAATTAAGACGATTTACAAGAAGCCGACAGCCAGTATCAAACTTAATGGAGAAAAACTCAAAGCAATCCCACTAAAGTCAGGAACTAGACAAGGATGTCCTCTCTCCCCTTATCTATTCAATATAGTTCTCAAAGTTTTAGCTAAAGCAATAAGGGAACAAAAAGAGATTAAGGGCATACAAATTGGAAAAGAAGAAGTGAAGTTATCTCTATTTGCAGATGATATGATTGTATACATAAGTGACCCACAAAACTCTTCCAAGGAACTGCTACAGCTGATAAACAGCTTCAGCAATGTAGCAGGATACAAGATTAACTCAAAGAAATAAGTAGCCCTTCTATACACTAAAGATAGAAGAGCTGAAAAAGAAATAAGGGAAACATTACCCTTCATAATAGCTTCAAATAGTATTAAATACCTTGGAGTAGCTATAACCAAAGAAGTAACAGACCTATTTGACAAAAATTTTAAATCACTGAAGAAAGAAATTGAAGAGGATATCAGAAAATGGAAAGCTCTCCCATGTTCCTGGATTGGTAGGATCAACATAGTAAAAATGGCAATTCTATCAAAGGCAATCTACAGATTCAATGCACTGTCCATCAAAATCCCAATACAATATTTTTTGGACCTTGAAAGAACAATACTCCATTTCATTTGGAATAACAGGAAAGCCAGGATTGCCAAAACAATTTTACTCAACAAAAGAGCCTCAGGAGGTATCACCATCCCTGACTTCAAGCTATACTATAGAGCTACAGTACTAAAAACACCCTGGTGCTGGCATAAAAACAGACTTGTGGACCAATGGAATAGAATTGAGGATCCAGACATTAACCCAAAAACCTATGAACATGTGATCTTTGACAAAGAGGCCCAAAACATTCCATGGAAAAAAGATAGTATATTTAACAAATGGTGTTGGCATAGCTGGATGGAAGTGTGTAGAAAAATGCAAATATATCCAAGCCTGTCACCCTGCACAAAACTTCAATCCAAGTGGATCAAAGACCTCAACTTAAACCCAGCCAATTTGAACTTGATAGAAAAGAAAGTGGGAAATAAACTTCTACAAATTGGCACACGTGACCACTTCCTAAATATAACACCAGTGGCACAGACACTAAGACCAACAATCAATAAGTGGGATCTCCTGAAGCTAGTAAGCTTCTTCAAACCCAAGGACACTGTCAATAGGACAAAACTACAGCCTACAGAATGGGAAAAGATTTTCACCAACTCTACAAGTGATAGAGGACTGATCTCTAAGATATATAAACTGCTCAAAATCTAGAGCCCAAAACCTTGAATAACCCAATCAAAAAATAGGGTACAGATCTACAAAGGGAATTCTCAGCAGAGGAACTATAAGTGGCTGAAAGGCACCTGAAAAAGTGCTCTTCCTCTTTAGCCATCAGAGAAATGCAAATCAAAACAACTTTGAGATATCACCTAACACCTGTTAGATTGGCCAAGATAAAAGGCACAGATGATAGCCTGTGTTGGAGAGGATGTGGAGCAAGGAGAACACTCCTTCACTGCTGGTGGGAGTGTAAGCTTGTTCAGCCACTTTGGAATGCAATATGGCAGTTTCTCTGAAAATTGAGAATCAATCTCCGGAAGGACCCAGCAATTCCACTTCTGAGTGTATACCTTAAAGAGGCACAATCACACTCCAAAGGTACTAGCTCAACTCTGTTCATACCAGCATTATTTGTAATAGCAAGAACCTGGAATCAACCTAGATATCCCTCAACTGAAGAATGGTTTAACAAACTGTGGTACATCTACACAGTGGAATACTACTTAGCAGTAAGAAAAAATGACATCCTAAAATTCTCAGGCAAATGAATGGATTTGGAGAATATTCTCCTGAGTGTGGTATCACAATCTCAGAAAGATAATCAGGGGATGTACTCACTCGTTAATTGTCTCTAAACAAACAAACAAGAAAAAAAGGCAAGCATGCCCATGCGGAAAACCACAACCACTGTACAGCTTGGGATCAGAAACACCCTGGAATGACCCTTCAGTCCCCACTCCACCTATAGGAACACCTGACTCATTCTTGAGGGAGTGGGGGACAAAATTTGATTTGCCAGGAGTGGAGACTGATCCAAGCATTATTGGGTCAGTGGGACCATAGGACTGCCTGCTTCCTGCCCAGGGAGGGGATGGGGAGTTGCGGGGAAGAAAAAGTGATCTGATGTGGTGGAAGGGGGAAGGGACCTTGAATGGGGATATACAGGGATGGCAAAAAAATTCAGAGGGAAAGCTGAACACAAAGTAAATATATGTGTAGCAATCTTATTTGCATTATCACCCTTGATAAGTCATGCTCATGATTTTTATCTTCTTTATAGTTATTGTTAACTTTTCAGCATTTTAAATTCATTTTACTGTTTTTTTGATAAATGCAAAATAAATAAAGAAGAAAAAAAAAGAACTTCAAAATAAATAAAAAGCATAATATTTTACTCCTAACAACATCCCCCCCTTTACTTCTGACACTATTCACTATTTAGGAAGTTGATTCTGTGTGTGTAAAACAGTGCCTATGATTACAAAATTTTTCTTAAGGCAAACTTTAAAAAAAAAATCAAAAACAGAGGTTATAATTTTTATTTAGTAGAATTGGTTAAAGACGTATATGATTCTTTTTTATATTTTAATCTCTCCACTTTAAATTAAAGAAACTAGGATTCACATATTTAAAGAGAAAGTTTTATGACTATGAAATGACTCAGAAAAACAACAGACAAAAGTAGTATGATAAAACATTGCTGATTAGTGAAGATTGCATGCTACATCTTTTTATTAACACTAATGTCAAGAATAGATTTTTTTCTAAAAGAAGTAATATAAGATTATGAACTTTGCTGTCAAGAATACTCCAACTATAATTTTATTCATTATATGCTTCATTAAGAAAGCTGACAAGTTATCTATTTCATGTCACAAAACCTTAAAAACTTGTGAATTATATGAAATATATTTATGCACTAGGAATTCTAGCAGGTAATCAGAACATATCATCTCATGTTTTATTGGAAAAAAATAATTGCTTTGACCAATTATTTTTTTCTATTATGACAGGTAACAAAAAATAAAGTCACAGGTACAGTTTAGATCTTAAAGCCACACATCTCATTCAACTCTGGTGCACCAAAGTTCTGCAACCTTATGGAAACTTTAAATGTATGAAAAAGAAACAGGAAGGGGGAGAGCAGGAGGGAGTTACACAGCAGAATCTTAGCCAGTTGTACTTTCTCTTTTACATCTGTCTCTTCCACAAAGTAATCAGCTTTATTCTTTCCAATACTCACTGCCATGATGTGCTGCTTCACTGCAGTCCAAAATCTGTAGCATAAATTACAAGTTTCTATAAGGTTAGTGTGATTTTTGTTATATTAACATAACACTAAGTCACTAAATACTATGACATCTCAAGTAATTATGCTCAGGTAGTTTTATTCACTTTATTACAAAGTGAATGAGTCATATAATGGGATTCAAAATGTAGCTTATGAAACTCTGAAAAATAAAACTAGATGAGCAGAAGATTAGTAGGTATGCTAGAGCACTGCCAATCACATGGAATAAAATCTTAACTCTAGGTTGACTAGTCCTTTAGTTATATTATGCACATACTCTTCATTCTTGCGCGCCAGTTTTTTTCTAAAATTTAGCATTACTAGCATTACTCAAGAAAGTAAAAATTCAATTGAATCTTATACATTTTTGCAGATCTTTCCTTAACTACAACAACCATTAAACAACCATTTTTAAATATCCTAAAGAGAAACTCAGATCTGTGTCCAGAGTGGAATGAGAGGTGAGCTGATTCCAGGTCCTGGGACACCCATCCAGAGAATCCTTCTCTAGGTCCAGGATCACACCCAAGGTTCTGATCTCAGACTCTTGCTAGCAGATAGACCTTAGGCTTTAGATGGGAGAAGCCTTACCCAGGGACCTATAACACAAAGGACCTCCCATGGCTGGGCCTGCCTCTTGGGCAAACTGCCTCATCGTAGACAATCAGGCACACATAAAACAAAAAACCATGTCCAGAGCAGAGTCTGAGATCTTACAAACTCATTGCTCAGAGAAGACAGAAGACATACAAGTCCTCTAGACACAACTTACTAGGAGATGACTAGGTGTGAACCATAGACAAGTGTGAGTGCAAGAATACATCTAACAGTATAAAGAACAACAAGGCAATACCAGAAGAAACTGATGGTTATACAACACCAAGATTCAAACACAACAATGAAGAGGAAACAAAAGAAAATAAGAGCAAAAACACCTTTGTGAAGATTACAGAAGTTTTAAAAAAGGACATGAAAAAGTCCCTTTTAAATATAGAAGAAAATACAGACAAAAACATGGAAGAGATGAACAAATCTTTGAAAGAAAACAAAGAAAAGGAAACTTAAAAAATGAAAGAAACATTTCAGGAACTACAAATTGAAATAGAAGCAATAAAAAAGCACAAAATGAGGCAAAAGGGGAAACATCAAACCTGAAGAAAAGAGCTAGAACCACAGATACAAGCATAACCAACAGAATCTAAGAGATGAAAGAGAGAGTGTGTGGAGTGGAAGATTCAATTGCAGAAATAGATACATCAATCAAAGAAAACACCAAAACCAAAAAAGCCATAACACAAAATGTTCAGGAAACTTAGGACATCATGAAAAGGCCTAACATGAGAATAAAAGGAATAGAAGAAGGAGAAGAATACCAGCTCAAAGGCACAGATAATGTATTCAATAAAATCATAGAAAAAACTTTCCCAAACTAAAGAAGGAAAGGCATATAAAGATACAAGAAGCTTACATGACACTAAGTAGATTTGACCCCCCCCCCAAGAATGTCTGCTCGCCACATAATAATCAAGCCACAAAAGACATGGAACAAAGAAAAAATTTTAAGAGCTGCAAAAGAAAAGGACCAACTTACCTATAAAGGCAGACCCATCAAAATAACACTTGACTACTCAACGGAACCAATGAAAACAAGAAGATCCTGGTCAGAAGTTATACAGACACTAAAAGAACATGACTGTCAAAATAGACTACTATAGCCAGCAAAACTATCAATCACCATAGTTGAAGTAAACAAGATATTTCATGACAAATCAGACTTAAACAATACCTATCCACTAATCTGCCCCATAAGAAAGCAAAACTCCAACCAAAGGAACCTAGAAACACTCATGAAACCACAAAAAATAGATAATCCCACAGAAAAAAAGTCCAATGAAAGGAAATACATAAGAGCTATCACCAAAATTAACAGGAAATAACAATCAGTGGTCACTAATATTCCTTAATATCAATGGACTCAATTCACCTATAAAAATACACAAACTAACAAAATGGGTAAAAAAATAAAACCTATCCTTCTGCTGCATACAAGATGTACAACTCAATATTAAGGACAGACATAGGCTCAGAGGAAGGGTTGGGAAAAATTTTTCAATCAAATTGCCCTAAGAAACAAGCTGGTGTTGCCATCCTAATAATTAACAAAGTAGATTTCAAACTAAAATCAATTAAAGGAGACCAGGATGGACATTACTTATTCATCTCAGAGAAACATGATCAAGATGAGATTTCAATCCTGAATATTTATGCCCCTAACATTGGGTACATATCTTTGTAAAAGAAGCACGACTAAAGCTCAAATCCCACATCAGTTCCCACACCCTAATAGTGGGAGCCTTCAGTACCTCACTTTCACCCCTGGATTGGTCAATCAAACAGAGACTCAACAGAGAAATAATAAGTCTAACAAAGGTTATGATGTAATTGGATTTAATAGATATTTACAGAATCTTCCACCCAAACACAAAGGAATATACATATTTCTCAGCACCACATGGAACTTTTCTCTAAAATTGACCATATAATTTGTCAAAAAACAAATATCAACAGATACAAAAATATGGAAATAATCTCTTGTATCAAATCAGACCACTAACCCTAAAGTTAGAGTTCAACAACATCAAAACTCACCGAAGGTTTACCAGCTCACGGAAACTAAACATAACTCAACTGAACCACTTCTGGATCAAGGAAGAAATTAAGAAAGTAATCAAAGTCTTCCTAAAATTTAACAAAAATGAATCCACAATGTACCCAAACTTGTGGGACACAATAAAAGAAGTCTTAGGAGGAAAATTCATGGCACTAGTTGCCTATATGAAAAATCTAGAGAAATCCCACACTAGAGAACTAACAGCACAGCTGAAAGCCTTCGAGCAATTAGAAGCAAATTCACCTATAAGGTTTTGGATGGCAGGAAATAATCTAACTTTGAGCTGATGTCAATACAATTAAAACAAAAAGAACATTACAAAGAATCCTTAAAGCAATGAGTTGGTTCTATGAGAAAGTTAGCAAGATAGATAAACTCTTAGTGAGAGAGTATGCAAATCAACAAAATCAGAAATAAAAAGAGAGACATAACAACAGTCTACAGGATAACCAGAGAATTATAAGATCATACTTAGAAAATCTATTCTGAAAAAAAGGAAAACCTAGAAGAAATGGACAGCTTTTTGGACAGGTATCACTCACCAAAATTAGATCAAGATCAGATGAAATACCTAAACAGAATTATAAGCCGAGAAGGAAATTGTTATTAAAAGCTTCCCAAGTGAAAAAAGCCCAGATACAGATGGTTGCACTACAGAATCCTACCAGACATTCAGAGAAGAACTAATGTCAACACTCTGCAAAGTGTTCCATAAAGTAGAAACTGAAGAAATATTGCCAAATTCTTTTGATGAGGCCACAATTACCCTAACACCCAAGCCACTTAAAGTTTTAGCTAAAGCAATAAGAGAATGAAAAGACATTAACAGGATACAAATTGGAAAAGAAGTGAAACTATCTCTATTTGCAAATGATATGATTGTATACATAAATGACCCACAAAATTCTACCAGGGAACTTCTAAAGCTGATAAACATCTTGAACAATGTAGACAGATACAAGATTAACTCTAAGAAATCAGTAGCTCTCCTATACACTAAAGTTAAAAGGGCTGAAAAAGAAATAAGGGAAACATCACCCTTTATAATAGCTGCAAATAGCTGTTGAATCCTATTGGATATTTTTTATGATATAATTTTTATAATGAGTCAAATATTATGTCGGTGACATAAAAATTGTAGAAAACAAACAAATATGGCAGAATGGCTTTTATATTTGTAATATGAGTAAAATATAATATACAAATACTATTACATAAAACTATATTGTAAGTGTGGGTTCTTATTAGTGTGCTTGATTTTATAGAACATTTTTTTCAAAATTGAATATATCAATTAAAATGTATACTTAGTGAATAAATTTATGTTTATTTTATTGGTTAATTGTTTGTTTGCTTATCTTTTGTAAAATGAAATAGTTTTCAACAATAATGCTAATGTTTTAAATCTATAAACCACCTTGTACTAGTCTTACAAAATGTTACTTCTATGTGATTTGACAATTTTAATTTATAACTTTTTCTATGAACTATCATGTTCTGCGAAATTATGTATTGTTATTACTTTTTATTTATGAGCACTTATATATGTTTAAGAAGGATTTTAAACTTTCCTAATTATTAGAATTTGTAGACATCAATTACTGCATAAAAATTGGGGGTTATAAACAAAGACAGTGTCATAAATTGAGAGAACTTATGCTATCATCTAAACTTTAAGCAGTGAGCAGTTTACTAGGAGTGGCTGTAAACTAATATGTGGGTACTATAACCAAAAACCAAATTCTCTGCAAGAGTAGTATGGATTCTTAATTCTGAGACATCTCTTAAGCCCATAGTATATTTATTTATTAATCCAAATCTCAACATTTTATAAAATAATAATTTAGTGTTGTTAATTTATAACCAAGCTATGTTATCACCACATTTACTTTTATAAATAATCTAGAGCCTAGAGAGCTTATTTGTTTTATTAAAAAAATCCTCTCTTCCCTGCACCTGTTTCAGGTGGTTTAAAAACTGCTGAAGGTCTAGATCTTGTGTATCTTAAACTTCTCTGCTCTCTACTGGCACCCACTATCACATATACATATATATGCATACATATGTATGGTAATTAGCACATCAAACTCATTACATATTTTATTTAGAAAGTCCAGGTTTAAAAATTAAAATATGTTATAGCAAATTAATAAAGTAAATCTATTCATTAAAAATAAAATATTAACCAAATTTATGTAAGACTATATGTTTTTGATTTTGTAATATACATATACAAACATATATGTATCCTATTAATATCAAATACAAACATATTACTAGACTCAACACTTTTATTTAATGTTACATAGATAGCAAAAATGTCTAGCCAAGAAGTCACTTTTGGAGATAATATTCAAATTCATGCATCACTATCATGTTACTTGGTGTATGTATCTTTGAGTGCACAGTTAAGGACTTTCTAACCACACATAATTCTCATATCAAATTTCTGAAGTTATATCACTCAAGTGGCATTCCAAAAATTTCAACAGATATTTTAAAATTACTGAAGTTCATCTAAAAATTGAGGTGAGGAAAGCAGATCTGCCAGGAGCCACATTGGGACCTTGGGACCTCCTGCCCTACCTGGGGAGGAGATAAAGAGATTTGGAGAAGAGAGAGTGACTGGAAGGGGTGGGAGGGGAAAGGGAGCTTGAACAAGAATGTACATGGATAAAAAATATAAGATGACTTTATTCATAACAAAAAAGTAAAAAATCTCAGAGGTCTAGTCGTATTATCCATATATTTTCATACTAAATTGGTGGCCAAGAGCATTGAAACCTATAAAGTATGCTATAAAAAAGCCTTGCTAAATAAAGTGCTTTGCTTATAGACAACAGTCAATTGACACTTTACAATAAATTTGTACTATTTATAAATAAGCTCTTGTATACTTTTTATTTAGGCTTTAAATTAAAGTAACATAAGGCACTTGCTAAACCTATTTACATTTCCATAACAGCTTCCATTTTGTCAAATGATATTCAGTAGAACAAAAGCTATGCAGTGAAAAAGCTGACTGCTTAAAATATACCTTCAAATTTTTCTGCTTAGTATTCAACTGGACTTTAATGTGGGTCCTTTTCTTTTGTTATATCTTTCTACCTATGTCATGGTTATCCAATCTTTTGTTAAAAAAGAATGTTCAAATGTCTTTCTCCTTATTATGGGAGTTTTAAATAACTCTCACATTTGAGTTTAATAAAATCTACCATAATGCACATATTGGGTGCATATAATAAGTATTACTCTGTTTGAAATACCTCAATGACTTTGGTCTTTAGAAATTACAGAATATTAAGTCTATAAGACTATATATTTCAAATACTCTAAATGTTGGTATTAATAAGAAAAGGCAAGAATGAAAAAGCTTTCTACCAAACATCATCAGATCTTGCAGTTTTTTTCATTCTGATAATTCTTTTGCAATGTATTGATAATTCTTTTACAATGTATTGATCTACAATAAAAATTAAATATAGTGTTTATCTTATAAAACTATAGCTGTTTTATGTTAATCATGCTGTCATCATTTTATAAAAAATTCAAAATCTTTCATAAGCAAAATTAATATATTTGTATGCCCAAATTAGCCTAAACTGACAAAAAATTCTCTATTTACCCTTTTCTGTACCTATACTTAATATTTTGTAAATAATAAATAGTTTATTAGAC
Organism: Sigmodon hispidus; assembly: GCA_004025045.1. NCBI lineage: Eukaryota > Metazoa > Chordata > Mammalia > Rodentia > Cricetidae > Sigmodon > Sigmodon hispidus. The sequence continues at coordinate 26,088 of PVIH01017441.1, read as the reverse complement.
ATTGGTTATGGAAATTCTATGCACAGTGTTGATAAGAGGGATGAGAAAGATAGCTGTATTTTACAAAAGCCCATGGCTTTGCCATAATTCACATTGTAGTAATTTTAGTGTTTAGCTCATCATTAGAGGGTTTGAATTTATAATTTTAATGCTGTTATTATGTATCTATATTTAACTAGCACATTCCAGTAAAACAAAAATTTAAATACCAGAACAGAGTTTAAATGTAAGGAAAATATAATAGCTATTGAATAAAAATTTGAGGACATGAGTGTTCCTAGGTGTGGTTAAAGAGATTTGTCAGAGTTTTCTTTGAGTCTTAACAGTTTTCCAAACAGAAGTATAAACAAAAATTCCAATTTTATTGCCAAGAAAACAAGACCAATTCAGAGACCCCAGCCAAACATTAGGTACAGAGAGAGAGATAGAGAGATAGAGAGACAGAGAAACAGACAAAGACAGAGAAAAAGGAGGGATTAGGAGAGAGAAAGAGAAAAACGGACCGACCTTGGAACATAACAGCTGTAATTGGTATGTCTCCATCAAATCTCCATTCAGGGATCAAGGAATCACTCTAAAAGGAGACAGAGAGTCTGAGAGTTAGAGAATTTAGAGGATAGTAAGAGTGCATGTCCTCTTTGAATCAACTGGGAAAAGTTCATATGAACATTAAGAGTCTGAAGCAATATGCACAGGGCAAAGATGAGTCTATACCAGGATCACTGCACATATATCATAGCTTTTACTTTAGGGTTTTAAGAGACTTCTGTTTTTAAATTTTTTTCTACAGTACATATTTCTTGTCTTTTTTCTTTTGCTATGAATAAAGTCACATTTTTTTAATCCATGTATCCCCTTGTTCAGACTCCCTTCCCCCTCCTGCCCTTCCTAGGCAGACTTCTATGAGAACCAGTGTGTCTACAAATTTTTATGTCATCTCCTGAGCCATTATCCCTATGTTTGTTTGCTTTCACTTAGGTGTGATGGTTTTTGCTTCATCTTATTATATTTTAGTTTGGCATGTTTGACTATAATTCCTTAGAATTTTGTACTTTTCTAATGAGAGACAGAAAGGAAGTAGATCTGGAGGTGAAGAGAGGATAACTTGCTGGGAGTAGGAGAAAGTGTAATCAAAATACATTATATGAGAAAATAATTAATTAGAAAGGTGAAAGTTGTGCAGAGAATACCAGTAAGACTGAGAAAAAACTCTGCTATAAAAGATAAGATGTTATTAATTTTATTTTGATCATTTGAGGCAAGTAAGATTTTGTTGTTTATCTGTGAAGTATCTTCCAAAATTTTCTCATTGTTGCAAGAGAGGAAGACTGAACAAGATTCTACGCATTCTGGACCCCTTCGCTTTTAAATTTTTTTACTTACTCAAATCTATCCTTATGGGATTGATTGATTTTTCTTTCACTAACTATTGAAAGCTGAAGTACTTTCAGGAAATTCTGTTCCTCAAATAATCATAAAATTCACTTTTATGCTTCCTGATAATTTTCTCAGATAGTGTTATCTCAGTGAAATTTTTAACTCACTGTACTACAATTAAATAACCAATTCCTCTTTACTGTTTTATTTTGTATTTTTACACTTACACTTTCTAGTAAACTGTACAATATACACACACGCATATATAAATTTCTTCAAGTGTGTATTCTCTATGAAGATATGTTTTCTGATCTTATTTTAGAAATATAGTAGGTATCCATAAATATTTTTAAATGATTCAGTGAGTCAGTGTTAAAAAAAAGTAAGAAAATATTTCTACTTCTTTAGAATTCTATTACTTTTTATTGACAAATACCCTGACACATTTTATTCTGTGTTAAAATACATTTCTTTTTAGAAAAATGTGGTTTTTTATTTAAATTTCTTTCATACCCACCACTGCTCACCCTCCTGCTCCTTTTCTCTTCTCCCAGTTCTCCTTCAGATACTCCCCCTCACTCCCAGTCTCTGGTAAAGGAATTCCAAGGTGAGTCAGTTTAGTTTGATATATCCAGTTGAGGTAGGACCAAATCCATCAAGGCTGAGAAAGGTGCCCCCCCAAAAAAAGGTGTGGGTTCTGAGGCAATTCATGGACCCGGGATAGACTAGAACTCCATTACTTTCAATGTTGCTCTTAGTGAATGAAATACCTTCATTGTGCCTGTCCCCTTTATTTTGAAAGAGCTTCTTTTTAGATTCTTAAAATAAAACATGATAATAATATGCAATTTTCATTGGTGAGCAAACAATAATTCTCGTAAGAGAAAGATAAGGTCATAAACAAAAGTTCATATGAAAATCAAAATGTAAGTATTTCAATGTTTACTGATAAGATACACTATTATGAGAACTAAAGCTTAAAGCATAGAAGCTATTTCTTTCTTGTCTGATAAGAAAAAGTTTGAAAACTGAAGATTATTGGCATTTTAAATGAAACTTCCAGGAAAATACATTCATATTGGGGGAAGAGCATTAACATAAAGGGATGACCTAAAAAAATTATAGACTCCATGACATCTGAATTGAGATTATTTTGTTATAATGATGTATAATGTATATGAAATATTTACTTAGAAGTACAACATTAGATGAAGCAGACTGGTAAGTTAAGTAAATTATTGATATATAACCACTTTCAACAAAGGGAAATTTTTAGACACTTGGCAACTAGAGAAACCCTCAAAATAGAATTAAATCTATCTAAGACAGACTAAAATTATCAGAGTAATTCTAAAAATACAGTTCTACCTTTGCATATATTTCTACAGGAAACACTTCCACTTGTTGTTGAAATACCACCCACTACAAGAAACATTTACTAAAAGAAAGATTGTAAAATAATTATATGAGTAAAAGGGATTATCAATAGCACATAAGTGAGTATATGACATGCTATTAAGGTGAATCATTAACATATTTATTGTATTAACAATTTGGACGGTAAAATTTTGTTATCTTATATAGTATACTATGCAAAAGATGCTCCATTTACTTTTTAGGCAGCTAGCACTCTAATAAATGAGTTCTGTTGGTATAATTCTACTCCTTCCATGACTTTGAGAGAGGACATTGCTAATATATAGACCAGGTTAATCTGGAATTAATTTTGAATAAGTCCCTTTTTAAGTTAATAATTTGTTGTTTGATTTTTAGTTTTAATATCTTCAATAGTAAGTTGTCCTATAGTAATCTAGTACTCATACAATAAAATGGGCCCAAAGAGATTATAACTAATTGTTCTATGTTAAAATTTCAAATGAAACACAAAATTTATATTTAAATCAATGGTTCAACCATAGTAATAAACTTATAATTTATCCTTGGTATTACGTGGTAGCTTGGACAAAACTAACTTCAGAATAACTGCCATAGTAAAATGGCAAAGAAGAAATTTTTATGAAAAAATATTAATACTTCCATTACAAATATTCCTTATTCTGAAAGTATAAGTGATTACGCTCTTAAAGCCTACCTTCAAGAAACTTACTGGTTGAAACATAGTATGTATGAGTTAAACTATATTTACCTTAATCCAAGTAAAATTTCAAAGTTTTGTATACAGTAAGATGATGATGCTAAAGGTGATTATTTGTACTGGAAATTGTTTTCATAATGGATAAGAAATGATTAAAAAAACTTCACCAAATATTTCAGTCACTAAATATTTTAAATTAAAAATAATAAATTTTAAAATAAAATTATCAGATTCCCATTATATATAATGGGAATGGATATATAAAGATTGAATGAGGTGAATAACTTAATCACTAAAATCTAGAAATAATTACCACAATGAAGGCAAATAAGGACATGAAGGGCTGGCCAAAGGCATCAGAAATAGAAAAACAAAGAATGAAAAAAATGTTAGATACATTTGGTATATGGTGTTGAGAAGTATAAATATTAACCAGGATATGAGAAGAAAGTTTATAGGTATGGAAGCGAAGGCTATAATGATGGCATTATTTGTGTACTAACCCCATAGAACTGTTACACAAATTCTGGTTGTATTAAATGAAACTCAGAACCAAATATTTGGGGAAAGGTTGGAATATCAGAGAGAGGAAACAGAGTCTCACCAAGCTATCTTCCTCAGTCTTGCTCCTTTTCACTTCTTCTGAATAAATCTTTCTTCCAACTTCTGCATTAAATAATATCTTCACTCAGTTGTTTCACATCAAGGATAAGATTAAAGGTATGAGATACTAGTATGTAGAAGCCTTGAACTCATGAAAACACAGAAAAATCTCTATATCTGTATTTATGGAATTAAAAGCATAGGTCACAATCCCAGTCTTTCCCTTGCTGGGATTAAAGGTTTGAGTTACCACTCTCTGATTCTCCTGCAATGACTGTGAATGGATCTGTTCTCTGATATTCCAGACTGGTATTATTAAACATATAATATATTACCACATACCCACTTTTGTGTCAAAAATAAAAAGGTTATAACCAACATAAGAAAGGACATATACAATAAATAAAATAATTATGTACAACATATACAAACAATAACTAAGTGATGAACTGTATAGGTATAATATCTTTAACAAGCATAGAAATATATGGACAGTAACAAAATTAATCTCAACTTTATATCAATATACACAATCTATTTACAATATACAAAAAAATCCAATCCAATGTAAAATAATTAAAGCTAATAATTACTTTTTAATAGTGTATTCAATTTTTATATTCTATCATATTATATCCCCTTTTCTTTCTTTTTTTAAACAATAACCATGAATCTAATTACTTTTGGTTAGTTCTTTTCTAACTATAATGAAAACAATTTATAACCAATTACCCTAAACAATGACAATAATTGATATCCCATTGAAAGACCATAAACTCCCAACCCCTCCTTTTAGGAATGTGGGGGAAGTGTTCTTAAATTTAATTCCTGCTGTCAGATGACAACATCTTTAAGGGTCTTGAAAACAAACATTTTGTTAATTGTCAAGTACTGAAATAGTAGCTGCATCATTTGTTGTCCAGTCTGTACATAACAGAAAAGTGCATGGCTTATCTCAAGTCCTGGCTACAGCAGCCTGTAAAGCTATTTCACCTCAGCTAGCCACCTCAAAATTGTCCTGAACAGTTTGTAGTTCAAATCTAATCTTTGGTTGGTGTATATCAGCCTAGTGGCTATGTCATATTCCATGTGAAATCATCATTGTGGGGCCACATTTTTATTTTGGATTCTTCCAGTTCACAATGAGGCATTGTTATGGATCACTGCAGAAATCTGATAAAGGATTAAAACTCAACCTTCCTGTAAAAAAAGATAAATAAAGCCTTTTTCTATAATAAATTAGTATCCTATCTGAACATAAATATCACAAAAGTTTAAATATATACATATATACATTTTATAATCTTATAAAATTTAATATAATCACTTATTCAGCATTAGTAACAATAGAGTAATCCTTTACTTTTAGTTATTCTTCTGTCCCATGTCATGTGGCTTTTCTGATATGATACAGAAATTTTGCACTTTCCTTTAACAAGTATGTTAGGGTTTAGAGAAAGAAAGAGCCACACAGCAACTCAAAAGCCAGCTTTAAATTATAATTAAGCTGGAACTTCAAATTTTCTTATAAATAAAGATACATAGAGGATAAGCAAAGAGATTTTACCCTGTAGAATATATTGGTAGCAATGGTTATGGTATTTTTTACTTGTAAATTTTTCTGGATAGGCTCCCTTCTGCTTTGGATGTCTAGATGTCGAAGGTTGTTTAACTTCTTAAAGATGGGTATTTCTAGTTTCATGTAAAGACAAAAACAAAAACCTGCCCCAAATTTTTGTTTTTCTTACACTTAAAGAATTGCAATATGGGTAGATGAGTCACCAATTCTTAGTTTTATAAAGTATGTCTGGTTCAAATAAAGTCTTTATTAATTTTCATGGTATCCATAAATTTTTTTCACCTGAGGAAACAAAAGCAAAATTCTTTCCCCAGCATAGCATAAATACTGCCTTCCATTCCGAGGCCAGTATATCTTTAAAGTAGACAGGCCAGTTTAGCTCTGCTCTGTTTTCTATAGTCAATTACCTTTCAGCAGCTTTTGCTCCTTTCTCATTACAATTGAGAAAATTCAAAGTAAATAAAGTATTTTGTAGTCAATTTTTAGGAATCTTTGTTATTTTTTGTTTATTTAACATTCTTTAGAGTTTGATTTGATCTCTCTATGACTGCTTGTCCTCTAGAATTGTGTAGTACAACTGATCTATGCTTTATAGTATAATAAGTAAAATATTGTTTCATCTTACTAGAGATATAAGCCAGAGCATTGGCAGTCTTAATTTATACAGGTATTCCCATGATGACCATACCTTCTAGCAAATGTGTGATTACACTATCAGCCTTTGATGAAGCCAAGCAGTTTCCAATTGAAATCCTGAAAACCTATCTATTGTATGATTTACATATCTTAATTTTCCAAATTCTGTAAAATAAAATACCTCCATATGCCAGATTTTATTTCTATCTATATCTTTAGAATTATGTCCAGCTGACAATGGAATTGGTTATAGAAGGAACAGGTGTGACATCATTTTACAATTTCTTTGGCTTGTTTCCAAGTGATAAAAAATATTTTTTTAGTCCTTTGCTATTTACATCATGTTTTTAAGGAAACTCTGAGGCCTCTATTACATTTTCTATAAATAATTTATCAATTTCATCATTACCATGTACTAAAGGACCTGGCAGACCTGTATGGGATAGAATGTGTGTTATATAAAAGGGATAATCTCTAGTCCTGATTATTTCATGTAACAGAATAAATAAAGTTAATTCTGAGTCGGCATTAATAAAATCAGCAGTTTCAATGTGGAAAACAACTCTTTCTGTATTCTGAGAGTTACTATGTTAAGAAATTCAGTAAAATATATTAATAATATCACAGTAGCATGTAATTCTGACTTTGGAAAAAATTATAGGGGCTTTGAGCCATATTACTTATATTTTCTAATTTGTATCCTACCTTTCCTGATTTGTTTGCATTGATATAAAATGTAGGGGCTTTAGAACTTAGTTTATCTTATACAACACAAGGAAGAATCCCATTGCCTTTCTTTAGAAATTTAATTCTTTTGTTCTGAGAATATTTGTTGTTAATATCTCTCAAAAATTACTGCAGAATCTTTGTTAGAGTTCACTTCATGCCTATAATTGGTCAATACCTTTATTAGTTAAAGGAACAACAATTTCTTCTGGGTCTATTTCAGTCATTTTTTTAATTTCTTTTCTTAAGTATTTTAATTATGGATAAAATCACATTATCTATCCGTGTATATCCTTGTTCAAGGGGCCTTCTCCCTTCCAACACTCTAGTCACTCTATCTTCTCCACATATCTCCATCTCCTCCCCAGCAAGGGCAGGAAGTCCCAAGATCCCAAAGTCCCAATATTGCTTAGTTCAGTCTCCACTCCTGGAAAATCCAGTTTTCTCCCCAAACATCAAGACTGAGTAAAGTGTTCCTTTAGGGAGAGTGGGATCCAGGAGTCAGTCCAAGGTGTTTCTGATCACAAGTTGTTCAGTGGTTGTGGTTTGCAGCTTGGACATGATTTGCTTCTTTGTTGTTGTCGTTCTTTAGAGTCCATTAATGAGAGACTACATCCCCTGCTCACATTTTTGTGTTTGTGATACCTCGATCAGGAGGATACTCTCCAAATCCATCCATTTGCCTTGAAACTTTAGGATATCATTTTTTTCTTACTGCTGAGTAGTACTCCATTGTGTAGATGTACCACAACTGGTTAATCCATTCTTCAGTTGAGGGGCATCTTGGTTGATTTGAGGTTCTTGCTATTACAAATAATGCTGTTAAGAACAAAGTTGTGCTAATGCCATTGCAGTGCAATTATACATCTTTAGGGTATACACCCAGAAGTGGTATTGCTGGGTTCTTGGGGAAATTGATTCTCAGTTTTCTGAGAAACCTACATACTGCATTGCAGAGTGGCTGAACATGCTTACACTCCCACCAACAATGGAAGAGTGTTTCCCTTGCGCCTCACCCTCTCCAGCATAGGCTATCTTCTGTGTCTTTTATCTTAGTCAATCTGACATGTGTCAGGTTGTATCTCAAAGTTGTTTTGATTTGCATTTCTCTGATGGCTAAAGATGATGAGTACTTTTTCAGATGCCTTTCAGCCATTTGTAATTCTTCTGCTGAGAATTCCCTTTTAGATCTGAACCTCATTTTTTGACTGAGTTATTCAAGATTTTGGGCTCCAGATTCTTGAGTTATGCATCTTAGAGATCAGTCCTCTATCACTTGTAGGGTTGGTGCAATTTTTTTCCCATTCTGTAGGCTGTCGTTTTGTTCTATTGACAGTGTCCTTGGCTTTGCAGAAGCTTCTCCACTTCAGGAGATCACACTTATTGATTGTTTATCTTAGTGTCTGTGCCACTGGTGTTTATATTTAGGAAGTGGTCACCTGTGCCAATTCATAGAATTGTATTTCCACCTTTCTTTTCTATCAAGTTCAAAGTGACTGGGTTTATGTTGAGATCTTTGATCCACTTGGGTTTGAGTTTTATGCAGGGTGACAGGCTTGGATCTATTTGCATTTAGAGCTGAAATCAATACAATTGAAACAAGAAAAATATGAAGAAATAAACAATCAAAGAGTTGGTTCTTTGAGAAAGACAACAAGATACAAAAGCCCTTATCCAAACTAATGAAAAAGCAGAGAGAGAGAGTGTCCAAATCAACAAAATCAGAAATGAAAAGGGGGATTAACAACAGACCCCCAGGAAATCCAGAGAATTATCAGATCATACTTTGAAAATCTGTATTCCACAAAAATGGAAAACCTAGAAGAAATGGACAGCTTTCTTGACAGGTACAATCTACCAAAATTAAATGACGATCAGATTAATTATCTAAACAGGACTTTTAGGAAATTGAAGCTGTCATTAAAAGCCTCCCCAAAAATAAAAGCCCCGGTCCAGATGATTTCAGTGTTGAATTCTACCAGACATTCAAAGAAGAATTACTACCATTACTCCTCACACAATTTCACACAGTAGAAACTGAAGGAATATTGCCAAATTCCTTTTATGAGGCCACAATTGTCCTAATGCCCAAGCCCCTCAAAGACACAACAAAGAAGGAGAATTACAGACCAATTTCCCTCATGGATATTGATGCTAAAATTCTCATCAAAAGTTTGGCAAACCGTATACAACAATGTATAAAAAATGTTATCCACCACAACCAAGTAGGCTTCATCCCAGAAATGCAGGGCTGGTTTAACATATGAAAAACTATAAATGTTATCCACCATATAAACAAACTAAAGGAACAAAACCACATGATCCTTTCCCTCCCTAGTTGCTGAAAAAGCCTTTGACAAAATCCAACACACCTTCATGATTAAAGCCCTGGAGAGATCAGTAATACAGGGAGAATACCTAAATATAATAAAGATGTTTTACAAGAAGCTGCCAGCCAGTATCAAACTTAATGGAGAAAAACTCAAAGTAATCCCACTAAAATCAGGAACTAAACAAGGATGTCCTCTCACCCCTTATCAATTCAACATAGTTCTTGAAATTTTAGCTAAAGCAATAAGAGAACGAAAAGAGATTAAGGGAATACAAATTGGAAAAGAAGTGAAGCTATCTCTATTTGCAGAGGATATGATTGTATACATAAGTTACTCACCAAATTCTTCCAAGGAACTGCTACTGCTGATAAACACCTTCAGTAATGTAGCAGGATACAAGATTAACTCAAAGAAATCAGTAGCCCTCCTATACGCTAAAGATAGAAGAGCTGAAATAGAAATAAGGGAAACATTACCCTTCATAATAGTTGCAAATATTATTAAATACCTTGGAGTAACTATAGCCAAAGAAGTAACAGACCTATTTGACAAAAATTTTATATCACTGAACAAAGAATTTGAAGAGGATATCAGAAAATGAAAAGCTCTCCAATGTTCCTGGATAGGTAGGGGAGGGGATGGGGAGTTGCAGAGAAGAAAAATGATCAGATGTGTGGGAGGGGGAAGAGACCTTCAATAAGGATATACAGGGATGGAAAAAAAATTCAGAGGGAAAGCTGAACACAAAGAAAATATATGTGTAGTAATCTTATTTGCATTTCCACCCTTGATAAGCCATGCTTGTGATTATTATCCTCTGTATAGTTATTGTTAACTCTTAGGCATTATTTTAAATTCTTTTTACTGTTTTTTTTGATAAATACAAAATAAAGAAGAAAAAAAAATGGCAACTCTACCAAAGGCAATCTACAGATTCATTTATAGGTTTTAAAATGAATTGTATAAAATGTTGTTTTATTCTAAAAGCATCCAGTTAATCTTACTTGAATATATGCTTTACTATAAGAAATAAAAAATGTGTATCATCAATAATTTTCAAAAATGATTCTTTTACATGGGATTTTTTTTCACTGTTGACAGGCATTTATTAGAAAGGTAAGATTGATTTCTAACATACAAAACAGACTCACTCAGTGACATCCAATGCTATGCTATATACAAGAATGACAAAGCTAGGGCCAACAAGATGATGGCTGGAAAATGGCTATTGCTACCAGGCCTGATGATTGAATTTGAGTTCTGGAATCCACATTGTGGAAAGAGAACTAACTCCTTCAAACATCTTCTCTTACTTCTAAATTCATGTGAAGTAGCACACAAATGTGCAAGCATACACATAGAGAGATAAATAAGTAAAATATATTATAGATCACAAAATGAGAAATAGCAATAGAAAGATTTATAGGAACAGATGTTGAGGCACTATTTCTCAGCATTCTTTACTCTTTTGACTCCTCTTTACCCTTTTGTATCCCAATCTTGTAATTTCTTAGACTCTTACAATGAGCAATACCATAATTTTATTATACTCTTTTATTCTATAATCTCATATTATTTAAAAATAAAACATTTTCTCCTTTGTTTTAAATGTCAAGTCCAGGTTTTCCAAACACTTCAAATACATGCATTCATTCCATTCATAGGATCCCTTAATAGAATTGTTTATTCCTGATTTAGTGGTCCCTCCCATGGATAACAAAACCAGGGGCTAGTAGAAGGAGGGTAGGGAAGGGGAAATGTTTATTTATTTTATTTTTATTTGTATAGAATAAATTCTCATTTTTTATCCATATAACCCTTTGTTCCAACTCCCTTCCACATCCTGACCCCTTCTGGGCAGCCTTCAGCCTCCCTCCTCCCCATCTCCCATCCCTTCCCCAGAAAGAGCAAGAGGTCCCAAGGTGGGTTAGTTCAGTATCCACTCCAGGAAAGTCTGATTTCCTCATCCTAATATCCAGACTAGGTTAGTTATTCCTCTGGAGTGAATGGGCTCCAAGGTGCCAGTTCAGATACACAGTCTGAACCCATGGTAGTGGCAACTCGAAAATGCTTGTTACCTTTCTAGAAGTGAACTGTACCCCACCAAATGTCAACAGAGTGTTTATTTTGTTTATAATGTCACATTACAGTCCTGTATCAAAGAAAGAATCTTTGGTAGGAATTTGCAGACAGGAACTAAGACAAATGCTGCTATCAGGGAATGGTGCTTATTAGTTTGTTCTTCATGGATTGCTCAGACTACATTTTTATATAACCCAGGAACACCTGCCCAGGGAAGTTTTTGTCCACAATGAGATGGACACTGGTACATCAATCATTAATCATAACAACATGCAATATACACTTGCATATAGGCCTATACTCTGAAAATATTTTTACAAATATGATTCTCTTTTCTAGATTAATTTAGGTTTGTATCAATCTGACAATAAATAATGAGCCCATATGCTTACCTGCTTTACAGATCACCTGTTTGTAAATAGTGATTTTATGAAAAATCACAATTTTGACAGGGAACTAGAACATGGCATCTTTCTGCTGTCTCACAGAATTCAGCATTTATGATGATTGTCTCAACCAGCTACTGAATGTAACCATGCTAGCTGTTCCTGGTGCTCTTGGTGACAAAGATGCTCCTTTGTTCATCTAAATCTTTTGCTGTGCAGAACACTGTAAAGTTCTTAATCAACTCATGAACTAACTATTAACTTGGAAGGTATGGTTTTCATTAAAGCCCATAATTAACTTCATTATCATAAAACACATTGTCAATTTCGCACTTTCTCCAATACACTTTAAGTAATATTTATGAAGGACCATGACGGAGATTTTCTAAAGCAGTAATTTTCAACTTTTCTAATGCTGATATACTTTAATGTAGTTCCTAAATTTGTGGTGACATCCATTCTTAAAATTATTTTTTTGAAACTTCATAAGTGTAACTTTCACTTCTATTTTGATGTAAATATCTGATATGAAGGGTATCTTATAAATGACCTCAAAGGTATCATTACCAACAGGTTTATAACCGCTTTACAAGAGACTCTATTTGACATAATCACTTTCATATGCTGTCTTTTATAAAACATGTCTTTCAACCTACAACCCAGATTTTTCTTACTCATGTGTTTAATACTACTGTGTACACATGATCCTTCAAGGAAGTTTCATCATGCAGTCATTCAGGTGATTTACCAGGACATGCTTGCCAACCTACCTTATTTAAAAAAAAATTAATGAAAATTTCTTTTTCAATATGTATTTTTTCTTAGCCACTGGCTTTCAAAAATTCAGTGAGATGGAAAATAAAGGTAAACTTTGTACTTTTTATAAAGTACTTCTGGCCACAGAAGTAGCTGCTATTACTTTGCATGAGGAATAAAAGAATCAGATAATCTAAAACAACAAACAATACTTTCTTATGTAGCATGATTTCTTGATCAGCATCATATTGCTGTTGAATAAGGGATTTTTTTTTAAAAAAAAAATCCTTGGGCCAAGAAAATGAAGCAAAGCAAACAAAGTATTAATGTAGTATTATTAAGCCATGTAGGCTGTCCTAATTGAGAACTACTTTGATGTTTAAGTCCAGTTGATATAAGTCTCTGGGAGTAACAAATAGTCAACCCTTGAAATCTAAATTAGACAGCACTGCACTAAAAATTTAAATGAAATGTAGTTAAAAAAAGAAAGAGATCCTTCTATTTTCAGTATTAAAATGACTTTTACAGTAAGCCTGTTCTGCTTCTTATGTTTCTTTTTTTTCAATTTCCTCATCATAGTAGTAATCTTTAATATTGTATGCTAAAATACCTTTCTTCCCCTTCTCAATCTTACATTGCAATTTCTGCCATAGAAAGAATATGTAGCAAAAAATTTTGAGCCCCTCGAACTTGGATTTCTTAGCCTACAGGACTACATGACAGTAAATTTTATTTCAATGTAAGTTGCCCAATTGTTTACATTTTGATACAGTAACACACAAAGGTTTTATATGTGCTTGTGTAAAGAGCTCTTATTTACCGGAAAATGATCAATTTACTTTGGCTGCATTATGTAGCCAAGGTTAAAAAATGTTGATTATGGATCACTGTATTACATTTGCTACATTTTTAGAACGAAGTAGCAAAAAATAGTGGTTTAAAATAATAAGGATTGATTACCGTACAGATACAGAAGAAAAAATTTAAAACTAACTACCTGGGCAGACATCAAGTGACTTCAGATTTTGCTTCATTACTAGATTACCTGGAAATGAAAGTCATTGTGTGAAGTACACAAAACTGAGATAAAATAATTTTCAGAAAACTATACACACAATGGAGACTCTATGAGAGACTACACTCACCTACCTATTCTGGATTCTAGAATGTTTTGTAGTCCTTTATCTATTGTCCCTCATCTGTGTTTCCCTTGGTGAATCTTTCACCATTCAGACCCACTTCTTGGAATTTGGGCCAATAAGCACATAATACCTTGGCTCACCCAGTATTCTGATTCTGATGTCCTCCTATGTTCTATGTTCCTTACTTAGTTCCATTGTGTTCTCTCTCTCTCTCTCTCTCTCTCTCTCTCTCTCTCTCTCTCTCTCTCTCTCTCTCTCTCTCTCTCCCTCCCTCCCTCCCTCCTTCCCTCTCTCCATTCCTCTCTCTCTCCCTCTCTCTTTCACTACAAAGTAGCAAACACATGCCCACTCTCCCTTCTCTCCTCTACCTTCTCTCACTTCTCTTTCTCTCTCCCTACTTTTGTCCCTCAGCAAATATAATTCTCGACCAAGGACTTGCATATCTTAGCATGACATCTCAGGGCACCCTGGATCAAATATGACAAGATCTCTCTTGGCTAGTGACAACATCACATTCTGTATTTTGCCCACTTGTTTTATTTATGTAGGAAGTTTTGAAATCTTATTTTAATCACATCTGAAAACTTGTGTGAAGCAACATATTTATAGGTTCTAAGATTATAGTGTAAACAAATATGAGGAGAGAAGTTTGAAAAATTCTACCTATAATAACTTTGTTCTTTGCAACATTTTTATAAATGCTTTGCCAGTCTCATGTCATTAACTAATTATCATCTTTCCACTTTGCATAAATGGATTGCATTCTTTCATTTGCATTTTATTGTGCAAAAACATAGATAAATGCCAATGCATTCATACCAGAAAGAGCTCTAATATATTTTATAAATATTAATTTACATTCAAGGTGACTTGAAACTGCAGTTTTGGCTACTAAATATTTTAGTGCCTTGCATGCCAGTATCATTGACTAAATTACCCCTACTACGTCTTTGAGTATTTAGAAATTACAAAATATTATTAAATAAAGTTACCTAATGAAGTACCACTTATATATAATCTATCAAACTAAATATAAGAAATAGTGATATTATTAACTTTTATGTGTGTGACCTGTTATGTCCTTCCCTTCTCACCATCAGAGAACACAGACATAAACATTTTCTTGTGAGCCTTATTTTATTTTATTTTTATTATTATGAATAAAGAATTAGCATTTTCTATCCTTGTATATCCTTATTCAAGGTCCCTTCCCCCTCCCAACACATCAGGTCATTCTCTCTTCTCCACATCTACCCATCCCCACCATGGGCAGGTGGTCCCAAGGTTACAAGGTCCCAATATGGCTTAGTTTAGCCTCCACTCCTAGCAAATCCACTTTTCTCCCTGAAAGATCAAGACTGTGTCAGGTGTTCCTCTGGGGATAGAGGGATCCAACGGGTCAGTCCAAGGTGTTTCCGATCCCAAGCAGTTCAATAGTTGTGACTTGGAGATTGGGCATGCTTTGTTCCCCCCCCTTCTTTGGTTTACAGACCACTAATGAGTCAGTACATTCCCTGCTTATCTTATTGGGTTTGTGATATCTCGATCAGGAGGAAAATCTCCGAATCTATCCATTTGCCTGCAAATTTTAGGATATCATTTTTTTCTTATTGCTGAGTATTACACTATTGTGTATATGGACCACAGTTTGTTAATCCTTTCTTCAGTTGAGGGGCATCTAGGTTGTTTCCAGGTTCCTGCTATTACCAATAATGCTGCTATGAACATAGTTGAGCTAATGCCTTTGGAGTGAGAATGTGCATCTTTAGGGTATAAACCCAGAAGTGGTATTGCTGGATCCTTGGGGAGATTGATTCTCAGTTTCCTGAGAAACCTACATATTGCATTCCAGAGTAGCTGAAAAAGCTTATACTACCACCAACAATGGAAGAGTGTTCCCCATGCTCCTCACCCTCTCCAGCATAGGCTATCTTCTGTGTCTTTTATCTTAGTCAATCTAACAGGTGTCAAGTAGTATCTCAAAGTTGTTTTGATTTGCATTTCTCTGATTGCTAAATATGATGAGCACTTTTTGAGGTGCCTTTAAGGCATTCGTAATTCTTCTGCTGAGAATTCCCTTTTTAGATCTGAACCCAATTTTTGATTGGGTTATTCAAGGTTTTGGGCTCTAGATTCTAGAGTTCTTTATATATCTGAGAGATCAGTCCTCTATCACTTGTAGGGTTGGTTAAAATTTTTTCCCATTCTGTAGGCTGTCGTTTTGTCCTTTTGACAATGTGCTTGGCTTTACGAAGCTTCACAGCTTTAGGAGATCCCACTTATTGATTGTTAATCTTATTGTCCATGACACCAGTGTTGTATTTAGGAAGTGGTCGCCTGTGCCAATTCGTAGAAGTGTATTTCCCACTTTTTTTCAATCAAGTTCAAAGCGCTAGGTATATGTTGAGGTCTTTGACCACTTGGATTTGAGTTTTATGCAGGGTGACAGGCTTGAATCTATTTGCATTTTTCTGCACACTATCATCCAGCAATAACAACACCATTTCTTAAATATACTATCTTTCTCCCATTGAATATTTTGGGCCTCTTTGTGGAAGATCAGGTGTCCATAAGGTTTTCGGTTAATGTCTGGATCATCTATTCTGATCCACTGATCCACAAATCTGTTCTCATGCTAGTTCCAGGCTGTTTTTATTACTGTAGCTCTATAGTATAACTTGAAGTTAGAGATGGTGATGCCTCCTGAGGTTCTTTTGTTGAGCAAAATTGTTTTGATAATCCTGACTTTCCTGTTATTCCAAATGAAATTCAGTATTATTCTTTCCAGGTCAATAAGATATTGTTTTGGAATTTTGATGGGCAGCACATTGAATCTGTATATTGCTTTTGATAGAATTGCCATTTTATCTCTGTTGATCCTACCTATCCAGGAATAAGAGGGAGCTTTCCATTATCTGATATCCTCTTCAATTTCTTTCTTGAGTGATTTAAAGTTTTTGTCAAATAGATCTGTATCTTCTTTGGTTATACTTACTCCAATGTATTTAATGTTCTTTGCATCTCTTATAAAGGGTGATGATTCCGTTATTTCTGTTTCAGCCCATTTATGTTTACTGAATAGAAGGGTTATTGCTTTCTTTGAGTTAATCTTTTATCCTGCTACATTGCTCAAGGTGTTTATCAGCTGTAGAAGTTCCTTGGAAGAATTCTGTGGGTCACTTAAATATACAATCATATCATCTGCAAATAGAGATAGTTTCACTTCTTTTCCAAATGTATCTCCTTAATCTCATTTCATTCTCTTATTGCTTTAGCTAAAACTTCAAGAACTACACTGAATACATAAGGTGAGAGAGGACAACCTTGTCTAGTTCCTGATTTTAATGAGATTGCTTTGATTTTCTCCATTAAGTTTGATGCTGGCTGTTGGCTTCTTTTAGATCACCTTTATTATATTGAGATATTGTCCCAGTATTCCTGATACTTCCAGAGCTTTTATCATAAAGGAGTGTTGGATTTTGTCAAAGGCTTTTTCAGCAACTAGGGATAGGATCATGTGGTTTTGTTCCTTTAGTTTGTTTATATGGTGGATAACGTTTACGGTTTTTCATATGTTAAACCAGCCCTGCATTTCTGGGAGGAAGCCTACCTGGTTGTGGTGGATAACATTTTTTATACATTGTTGCATACGGTTTGGCAAAATTTTGTTGAGAATTTTAGCATTAATATTCATGAGGGAAATTGGTCTGTAATTCTACCGCTTTGTTGTGTCTTTGAGAGGCCTGGGTATTATGGTAATTGTGATCTCCTAAAAGGAATTTGACAATATTCCTTCAGTTTCTACTTTGTGAAATAGTTTGAGGAGTAATGGTACTAATTCTTCTTTGAAAGTCTGGTAGAATTCTGTCCTGAAACGACCTTGACCTGGGCTTTTATTTTTGGGGAGGCTTTTAATGACAGCTTCAATTTCCTTAACGGTTATAGGCCTGTTTAGGTATTTAATCTGGTGCTGATTTAATTTTGGTAAATGGTACCTGTCCAGAAAGCTCTCCATTTCTTCTGGATTTTCAATTTTTCTTTAATATAGATTTTTGAAGTATGGTCTGATAATTCTCTGAATTTTCTAGAGGTCTGTTATGTTCCCCTTTTCATTTCTGATTTTGTTGATTTGTACACTCTCTCTCTACTTTTTGATTAGTTTGAATAAGGGCTTATCTATCTTGTTTACTTTCTCAATTAACCAATTCTTTGATTCACTGATTCTTTATTATGTTTCTTTTTGTATCAATCGTATTGATTTCAGCTCTAATTTTGATTATTTCCTGCCATCTTCTCCTTCTAGGTGAGTTTGCTTCTAATCGTTCTAAGGCTTTCAGCTAAGCGGTTATTTCTACAGTGTGGGATATCTCTAGGCTTTTCATGTAGGCATCTAGCACTATGAATTTTCCTATTGAGACTGCTTCCATTGTGTTCCACGATTTTGGGTACTTTGTGGATTCATTTTCATTAAATTCTAGGAAGACTTTTATTTCTTTCTTAATTTCTTCCTTTATCTAGTAGTGGTTCTGCTGAGTGATGTTTAGTTTCCATGAGCTGGTAGGCTTTCTCTGATTTTTGATGTTGTTGAACTCTAACTTTAGGCCCTGGCGGTCTGATATGCTACAAGGGATTATTTCCATTATTTTGTATCTGTTGATATTTGATTTATGACCAATTATGTGGTCAATTTTGGAGAAAGTTCCATGAGGAGCTAAGAAATATATGTATTCCTTTACATTTGGGTTGAAGCTTCTGTAGATATCTATTAAATCCATTTGCATTATAACCTCTTTTAGATTCCTTATTTCTCTGTTGAGTCTCTGTCTGGTTGATTTATGCAGGGGTGAAATTGGGGTATTGAAGTCTCACACTATTAGGATGTGAGAATTGATGTGGGATTTCAGCTTTATCAGTGTTTCTTTTACAAAGGTAGGTGTCCTTATATTAGGGGCATAAATATTCAGGATTGAAATCTCTTCTTGACCAATTTTTTTGTGATGAATAAGTAATGACCCACTTGTTCTCTTGTAATTGCTTTTAGCTTAAAGTCTACTTTGTTGGATATTAGAATGGCAACCCAAGTTTGTTTCTTAGCATCACTTGACTGGAAAATCTTTTTCCAACCCTTCACTCTGAGCCTGTGTCTGTTTTTGTGGTTGAGGTGTGTTTCTTGTGGGCAACAGAAGGTTGGCTTCTCTTGTTGTATCCATCTTGTTAGTGTGTGACATTTTATAGGACAGTTGAATCCATTGATATTAAGGGATATCACTGACCACTGATTGATATTTCCTGCAATTTTTGGTGGTAGCTTGTTTGTATTTCTTTTCTCTGGGATATTCTTCTATGTGATTATTGATTTTTTGTGATTTCATGAGTGTATCTGGAATCTTTAGGTTTGAGTTTTTCCACTATTGCTTTCTGTAATGCTGGATTGGTAGACAGATATTGTGTCATTCTGACTTTGTCATGAAATATCTTGTTTACTCCATCTGTGGTGACTGATAATTTTGCAGGGTATAGTATTCTATTTCTGCAGTCATGCTGTTTTAGTGTCTGTATAACTTCTGATCAAGACCTTCCAGCATTCATCATTTCTATTGAATAGTCAGCTCTTAATTTTTTTCTTTGTTTTGTATGTTTTGTGGCTTGATTTTTATATAGCATGCTGACTTTTTTGAGGGGTCATATCTTTTTGGTGTTCTGTAAGCTTCTTGCATCTTTATAGGCATTTTCTTCTTCAAGTTAGGATTTTTTTTCTATGATTTTATTGAATACATTATGTGTGCCTTTGAGCTAGTATTCTTCTCCTTCTAATCCTATTATTCTCAAGTTTGGTCTTTTCATGGTTTCCCAGATTTCTTGAACATTTTGTTTTATGGCTTTTTTGGTTTTAGTATTTTCTTTGATTGATATATCTATTTCAGCTCCTAAGTCTTCCACTTCAGAGATTCTGTCTTCTATCTCTTAGATTGTTTTGGTTGTGCTTGTATATGTAGTTCCAGCTTTTTTCTTCAGGTTTTCTATTTCAATCTTTTCCTCATTTTGTGCCATTTTTATTGCTTCTATTTCAGTTTTTAGTTCCTGGCATGTTTCTTTCATTTTTTGGTTTACCATTTCTTGGTTTTCTTTCAATGGTTTGTTCATCTCTTCCAATTTTTGTGTGTATTTTCTTCAATTCCTTTAAGGGAACTTTTCATATCTTCTTTGAGGGCTTCAATGATCTTTATAAAGGTATTTTTAGTGTTGCTTCCTTCTACTTTTTCTTCATTGTTCTGGTCAGGTCTTGTATTTGTAGAACAACCACTTTCTCCTCAAGTTACCTTGCTGTTCTTTATATTATTATATATATTTTGAACTGGTTTCTGCCCATGGCTTCAGTGGTTCATGATTAGGTGACTTCTAATCAATTGTGGCAAGAGGGCTTGTGCGTCTTCTGTCACCTCTGAGCAAGGGGTCTGCTCAATCTCAGACTCTGCTCTGGGCTGGGGTCTGAATTTCAAGTCCTCAGACCTTCTCCCCTGATGCAGTTGAGGGCCGGTTTGCCATGCGATGTCCCCTCCTTTAGGTGCAGCTCGAAGAGGCCCTCACAGCCACATTCCATTCCTGTCTGCTAAGGAGTCTGTGGAAACATCCACCACAGACAGAACCTGTTCCTGGAGCTGGAACCAGCTATTAACTGGTTTAAGGTTTCAAAATAAGCTCTATAGGATATACTTCAAGTATATTTTCTTTCTTAATATCGTATAATGTTTTCTTTTACACCTGGCCTTTATTGTTCATGCTTTGTGTTACTAAAATCACAGATATCAGGCCCGTCATCACACATTCTCCATCACTATGCCTTTGAATTTTGATCCTATGCTTTCATCCTAATTTAACAGAATATATGTTTCTACACCTATCATCTTATTTGTTTGTTGATTTATGATACTAATTTTTTTCTACAATTTCTGCTATATGTAAACATAACTCTTTTAGACTTTTGTACATGCATAAGTGGCTTTACATCCTAAAAATTGTTGTGATAGACAATATAATAGTAGCTAAAATAAAAATGAAGGTTTTTTTATAAACTTGGAACTTTGAAGTATCTATGTTTTTATACTCACTGTTTTCCATGTTTGAATTTTTTCTATTTCTTTGCCTATTAGAGTATTTGAAATTTATTACAACTCCATCATAAAAAAAATTTATTTAGCAAATGATAGGAGCAGATGTGGAGATCTACAGCTAAGCCTTGTGTCAAGCTCCCAGCACAGTGAAAAATAGGTAGAAGAGATTTTAGGAATAAAGAGGTCAAGATCATGATGAGGAAACTCAGAGACAACTAACCATAGCTATTTGGACTCTGAACTTGTGAACTGACAGCTGGAGAACTTCCAGGTGACCGAATTAGGTCCAATGAATATGAATGACAGCTGTATAATGTGGGCAGTTTATCGGGCCCATATTAATGGGACCAGAATTTATTCCTAGTGCATGAACTGGCTTCTTGGAGCCTATTTCCTAAAGAGGAACATCTTGCACAGCCTTGACATTGGGGAGAGGTGCTTGGTCCTACCTCAACTGGATATGCCAGACTTAATTGACTCATCTTGGGATTCCTTATGCTCTCTGAGAAATAAATAGTGGACTAAGGTAAGGGGAAGCTGAGAGATGACTGTAAAGAGGGGAGCGAGGGAGAATAGTGATGGGTATGTTAAAAAAAAAACTATTAAATGAAATTTATATGAAATATATATATAATTATCAAAAAATAATTAAAATAATCTATAATTTAAAATTAATCATAGACTTGTCAAGGGCCAGCTCCAGTTATAATGATAAATTAAACAAATTTTAATTACATATTTATGAGTAAGTTTTTATATAAATATGTATTGCTGATAGATTTTGGAAGAAAATACCACTTTTTATTCAAGAATTTATTAAATCATCTTAAAATATTTACACATTCACAGCAGACCAGATTTATTTATTACCTAATTTTGATCACTTTGACTAATCAACCAAATAAAACATTTTTTGTTTCTTTAGCCAATAGGCCAGCATCTAGTTCAGAATTAAATACCTATGCATTACATACTTTTAGACTGCTCACACTAAACAATTAAAAGTAGCAACTTAAGGAATAAAACATTTGATTTGGCCTAACTACACATCTTAAATACTTCAACCTGGCAAGGATTCCATGGTGGAAAATTTGTGCAGCAGTTATAGTAACAGGAATTTAAAGTGTTTTGTCACAAGCAATTGCAGAGAAAGGGAGAAAGTTATCAGTGTAAGGGTAATACCATGACTGACACATGTCCTAACCAAGCTATCAATGCCAGCCAGGCTTCATCTACTCATCTATGAAATAAACTGATGATCAAGTGTTAAAATATAGAAGATTTTAACATACATTTCCCTTTCAAATAATAACTGCCTATCTGATGTTTTGGGTATTTTAATAAGGGAAATAGTTGTATTTAGTGGGCCTGGAGTGTTTCTCAATGATCGTGTGACAAAAACTTCTTCTCATACAGAAATAAGAAGCAAACATTATTCTAGACCTAATGGTTTTCCTGGAAAAGTTTATTGATAGCAATGTAGAGACTTGATCTCATCTGTTCAGAAGTACATAGCATTGTGTTTAAGACTTGTCAGATAGATGTTCTAAATGAGTTATCATGTGTCTTGTCAGGAAACATCATGTTTCTTCTCATCTTTTAATATGTGTAGAATATGTTTATAATGAAACTAAAACTTAAAAAAGGTATCTCAATGTTTTACTTGCTGATTTTGTTCAGAATAGTATGAAGGATGATACTAAATTCTCCATGACTATTTTGAACTACTGAGCCTTGTTGCATATATTTTTAGAAATGTTTATATAAGTAATTTTTTTCTCAATTTGTCACATAATTTGTCTTAAAGTGGAAGTATGGTAATTAATACATAATATTGGCAATAAAATCACTGTGATTATAAATGTGTAAAAAACCACAATGAACAAGTGAATAAAAACACATTATAAACTTGAAACACAGGCTAAATTGTAACAAAATGACACTTTTGATATTGATAGTAAAACAATAAATAGCTAACATGGCAATTTTCTTACTCCCATCTGTATTACAGCTACAGCTGTCTCAATTTCTTTTGCCTTTTTACTGTAAGCCTATTGAACTGTTGAATACACTGCATGATAGCAACAGTTGGACAACTACTGGACTGTTGTGTACAATTATGTTAGCAGATGGGTCTGACATGACAATTTGTATTGGAATATGCAACATACTGAGGATATAAACTTTATCCAATATTCTCTTGTACTTTTTCAATAAGCAAAATGAGAAAAAACTTTCACAGATGAATATGGTTTGAGGTAAAATAAACAAGGCTAGCTATTTTTATACCAGCAAAATATTCTGTTATTACAATTATATCAAAGTTTTTTCTTCCTAAATATATCAACACTATAACAACAGATCTAGCATATTACCATATTTTCTATTTTGTAGATAGATTTTTTAAAAAAACTAATTTTCTGAAAAAATATACTTTTACATATATGGTATTTCATATGTATACATATATACATATCCATTTGAATACATCAAGTAGATTAGCTTTTAGGAACAGAAAAATAATAATAAATACATTCTGAAAATATCATATGAAAACTGACTACTGTAAAATTATTCATATATTTATGTTATAACTGGAAAATGATGTCTGCATTTTTATATCAAAGGCTAAAAATAAACAACCAAAAATAGGTTATTTACACTTGTATGTTGCTGGTCAATGAGGTCCCATAGCCTTCAAAACCATAAAAGCTTTTGCACCATGCTATTCTTCCAAAACCTGATGATGAGATTTTATTGATAAAGAGATTGCATAGTTATGCCATAGAACATGGAAACATCACATTGATACTAACCTAGGATTTTATCTGTACTGACTAACATTTATAATACTGAAATGTGCTATGCATGCTCTTAGAGAAAAAAGTATTTAACCATACACAGATGTGAACCCTGAGAACTAAAATAAATTAATAGTCTATCAAGAAACTCTTTGAATATAGTCTTTATCAAGGCAAAAAGGGGTGAGAGGTCAGTAGCTGCAGAGATCACAAGATTATAAACACTTAATATATAACAGTAAGCTTAATAAAATTCTAACATTATATTTATTAAACACATAATAGTCTTTTTAGTAGGATAATTCTGTTCAAGTATCACAAGAAACTTTAAATAAGTGAATATTTTATTAGAGATAATTGGAACTTCATGAGAGGGGCAGATATATCTCTGAACAGTGTGAACATGTGGTATCCAAGGCAGAGTGAGAGTCAGGCAGCTTCAGACAGCAAAGATGCCAGACTCAGCTCATAGTGGGAGGTGAGCAATTTCCACCTCCTGGGCCACCCAGGTACTCTTCCTAGAGACCAGACCCAGAGTTGCAGATTTGAACTCACAAACAGGCCTGCCCTGGACCAGAACTGAGAAAAGCCTTCTCCAGTGATCCCAAGGGTCACATCATAGACATCTATGCCCTGCCCTCAAGACAAGCTGCTTCATCAGAGAGGGGCAAAATTCTCTCTGAATAGTGTGATCCTGTGGTGTACAAGACAGAGTGGGAGTCAGGCAGCCTCATACAGTGAGAATCCCATGATCTGAACAGAGCAAGAAATCAGAGCAGAAAGGAGACACACAACTACAGTATCCACAACAGACTAAGATTTCACTAAGACCTAAGAATGAACCAAGAAAGCAATAGCAGACTTTAGTGCAAAAATGCATATAACAATATAAAAAAAAGGCACCACAAGAAGAAGCTGAAGTCTCTACAATACCAAGACCTGAACAAAGCAAAGAAGAAAGAGAAGGAAACACCAATACACTCTTATGAATATTATAGAAGCATAATAAGAAGATATGAAAAAACCCTTAAAGAAATGAAAGAAACGATGAAAGCTGGAAGGGCTTGGTGACAAGGTATACAGACACTAAAAGAGCATAGCTGCCAACCTAGACTACTATATCCAGCAAAATTATCAATTACCATAGATGGAGTAAACAAGATATTTCATGACAAAGTCAGACTGAAACAATACCTATATACCAATCCGGCCCTACAGAAAGCATTAGAGGAAAAACTCCAACATAATGATCCCAGATACACATGTGAAACCACAAACAATAATCACACAGAAGAATACACAAGAGAAAGGAAATACATACAAGTTACGACCAAGTGTTCTGGCCGGGTACTGGTTCTGGGACCAGGTGCTGTCTGTGGAGCAAGTCCTTACACACTCTGTAGCAGACAGAGAAAAACTTTGACTGACAGGGGTCCCCCAGCTGCTGCTGAGGGAATTTGCACAGCCACATGCCTTCAACTGATCAAAGAGAGAACGACTGAGGACTCTGAAAGACAGACTCAGACTCCTTCCAAGGTGAGGTGGGTTCAGCAGGCCTCAGCACCTGAATCCTTGCCAGAGAAAATTTTGTTCTGGTTGGGTTCTGGTTATGGGACCAGAGGCTGTCTGTGGAGTATGTCCCCACATTCTCTGCAGCAGACAGAGATAAACTTTGGCTGTCAAGGTCCCCCCAGCTGCTGCTAAGGGAACTCACAGAGTCACACTGCCTGCAACTGCTCAAACAGAGAAGGATTGAAGACTTGAAATTCAGTTCCCTGCCCAGACAAAAGGTAGAGATTGAGCAGACCATTTGTTCAGAGGTGACAGGAGACACACTAGCCCGCATGCCACAACTAACCAGGAGCCACCTAATCCTTACCCACTGAAACCATGGGCAGAAACCAGTGCAAAAGTTTATATAATAATATAAAGAACAACAAGGTAACTCCAGAAGAAAGTGTCAGTCCTACAACTACAAGACCTGAACTGAACAATGAAGAGGAAACAGAAGGAAGCAACACCAAAAATGCCTTTATGATGATCATCAAAGCCCTCAAAGAAGATATGAAAAATTGCCATAAAGAAATAGAAGAAAATACAAACAAAAAATTGGAAGAGATGAACAAATCTATGGAAGAAAACCAAGAAAAAGTTAACCAAAAAATGAAAGAAACTTGCCAGGAAATAAAAACTGAAATACAAAAAGAATTTAAAAATGCCGAAGAGTTAACAATAAATATACAGAGGATAATAATCATAATCATGGCTTATCAAGGGTGGAAATGCAAATAAGATTACTACACATATATTTTCTTTGTGTTCAGCTTTCCCTCTGAATTTTTTTTCCATCCCTGTATATCCTTATTGAAAGTCTCTTCCCCCTCCCACCACATCTGATCATTTTTCTTCTCTGCAACTCCCCATCCCCTCCCTGGGCAGGGAGCAGACAGTCCTATGGTC
>PVIH01017440.1:0-41824 GCA_004025045.1 Sigmodon hispidus | reverse complement strand
GTGCAGAGCAAGGCATAGAGAAGGGAGACAGAGAAAGCAAGGGGTCCTGGGGCTAGCTCCTGGTCAGCTAAGCATGCAGGGAGGAGCCTTTGGTACAGAGAGATGTTGGACTCACATTTCTCCCTAGCTTTTATTCTGTGTTGTCTGGGACTCATCTGCAATGTTTAACTAATTAAATCTACACTGTTTACTACTCCCCCCCCCAAAAAAAAAAAAGAAATTGACTATGACCATTAACCATTTATAATGAAAACAAACATTAATAAGTAATATTTTTGGGAAATTGGATGAAGCTTTCTTTCTTTTTCTACTTCCTGCTGTCAAAGGATGATGATGTCATGGGGTTTTGAAGCTGGATCATCTCAACTGGCTTCTTGGAAGCTGAGAATGTTCATTCAGGTGGCCTTGGCAAGTGGAACCACATTTGCCTAGAACCAATCCACAGGTTTTGATCTTCTGTGGAGACAAAAGCAGAAACTCTTTTCCCAAGTAACATATTCTTATAAACAGATTTTAAAGTCAAGACATCTTTAAAATATAAGTTTTGATTTACCTTAGCAGCCTTAGCAATCAATTGTCTCTCTGCAATTAGCTCATTAAAAGTTAAAAAATTAAAAGAACACACAACAAACATAATCCAGACTCTTTGTTTGTCTGCCATCTTTATATGGCCTTTATCTTTATTCCTATTTCTCCTTTTTCAAGGGCTTTCTTTACCCTCTTTTTATTCCTTTTCTTTCTCTCTCTCTCTGAAGCTTATGCATATTTTACATACATTGTACCCCGTTTAGAGGTTTTGAGAATCTAAATCTGTCTTATTGAGAATTCTTAATCATTTTGTAACTCAAAGAGCTTTTAAAAGGTCGGTGTCACTTTAATTGCTGACTCCACCCCTCTTGGCAGCTTTTCAATATGGCGGAGGAGCCCGCTGCAGCTCTGAGGCTGCCGGCAAAGAGAGTGAATTCAGGAAATGCTGCTACGAGAAAAACCTTTTTAAACTGTTTCCTTTCTCTTCAGTATAAGCAGAAACCTTAAATCAATCACACTTGTGCCAATTCTGTAGTGAAACATATGATTTTAAGCTGTGTGCCATGGACGCGCCATTTTTAAATTCCTGCCTGAACACCATGCTGTCTCTGTACTGTAAATCAATTCAAACACACAATTCAAAAAACCGTTTTAAACTTTCTCAGGCTTTATACAGGTGTTTGTGCCCAACGTTGGGAAGCCATCTGTTGTAGTAAGTTTTCCTGGCCCATTTTGGGTCTGGGAGGTTTGTGCCCGGAGTTTGTAACCTGACCCGTGGCGGCTGCAGTTTGGACCCTGGTTCATGCCTGCGGCTTTTGTCCTCCAAAGAAATGAAATCACACGCTTATATACTTTAACACTGTTTGGCCCATAACTTAAGCACATTACTAGCTAGCTCTTTCATCTTAATTCAACCCATTTCCATTAATTTGCTCACCACGTGACTCCCAGCCCGTGGCTGGTCGGTACCTCTACATGTCTGTTCCTCTTGGGGGTCTGATGGAGAGTGACTAACTCCACCCTTCTTCTACTTGGCTACCTCTGATTCTCCACCCACTTCTATAGTGCCCTGCAGGGGCCTAAACAGTTCTTTATTTACATCATACAGAAAACATTCTACCACAACAAAAAGCCAGCGTTCTCTCGCACAGAGCCAAAACCTCTTGCGTGGTTTCCAAACTTGTGATGCAGTTTCCAAACTAATAACACAGTTTCCAGACTGGTGGCGCAAGTTTCAGATGCGTGGCATTTGCAACAAGAGCTTTCATTTAAAAATGCTCTGGCACACTACAACCTTACCCCTTCACCTCTTCTTAAAACCTTCTGTGTTTTATAAACAATTCTCACAAAATAAACATCATTCAAAACATATCTCACGACAAGTTGTTACAATAATACTGGGGGTCTGTTGTTATGTCCCCATTTTCCTTTCTGATTTTTGTTGATTTGGATACTCTCTCTCTGTGCTTTTAAGTTAGTTTGGATAAGGGTTTATCTATCTTGTTGACTTTCTCATAGAACCAACTCTTTCATTGATTGATTTTTTTTTGTATTGTATTTTTTTTATGCCTGTTGATATGATATTTGCTTTATGACCTATTATGTTGTCAGTTTTAGAGAAAGTTACACGGGTTGCTGAGAAATATATATATTTTGTTTGGGTGGAGGGTTTGGTATATATCAACCAAGTACATTTGGATCATAATTTCTGCTAGATCTCTTACTTCTCTGTTTAGTTTCTGTCTGGTTTATCTATCCAATGGTGAAAGTGGGGTGTTGAAGTCTCCCACTATTAGTGTGTCAGGTTTAATATGAGGTTTAAGCTTTAGTATTGTTTCTTTTACATATGTAGTTGCCCTTGTGTTAGCGGCATAGATATTCAGGATTGAAATTTTGTCTTGGTGAATTTTTCCTGAGATGAATAAGTAGTGTCCTTCCTGGTCTCTTTTTATTTATTTTAGTTTAAAGTCTATTTTGTTAGTTATTAGAATGGCTATACCAGCTTGTTTCTTAGGGCCATTTGATTGGAAAATCTTTTCAGAACCCTTTACTCTGAGCCTGTGTCTATCCTTAAAGTTGAAGTGTGTTTCTTGTATGCATCAGAAGGATGGTTTTTGTTTTTGCATCTATCATGCTGAGGTGTATCTTTTCATAGGTGTATTGACTTCATTGATATTACGGGATATTAATGACCAATGATGAATATTTCTCATCATTTTTGGTAGTAGCTTTTATTTCCTTTTTTGGGGGGTGGTGGTGGTGTGTTCTTCTGTGGGCTTATCAATTGTCTGTGGTTACATGGGTGTTTCTGGTTTCCTTAGGTTGAAGTTTTCCCTGTCTGGCTTTTTGTAGGGTGGGATTCAGGTTACGTTTTGTTTAAATCTGTTTATGTTGTGAAATATTTTGTTAATCTAACTATGTTGATTGATGGTTTTGCTGGGTACAGCCTTTTAGGTTCGCATCCATGCACTTTTAGTGTCTGTATAATGTCTGACCAGGACCTTCTTGCTTCCATTGTTTCCATTGTGTAGTCAGGTGTTATTCTGATGGGTCTGCCTTCATAGATGATTTGACCTTTTCCCTTTGCAGCTCTTAGTATTTTTAATTTGTTCTGTAGGTTTAGTGGGTTGATTATTATATGGAGAGCAGACTTTTTTGTGGGTCTAGTCTATTTGGTGTTCTGTATGCTTCCTGTATCTTTATAGGCATTTCCTTCTTTAGGTTTGGGAAGTTGTCTTCTATAATTTTGTTGAATATATTTTCTGTGTCTTTGAGCTGATATTCTTCTCCTTCTTCAATTCCAATTATTCTTAGGTTTGGCCTTCTCATGGTGTCCCAAATGTCCTGGATATCTTGTGTTTTGACTTTTTTGGTTTTAGTGTTTTCTTTAACTGATGTATCTATTTCCACTATTGAGTCTTCCACCCCAGAGATTCACTCTTCCATCTCTTGCATTCTGTTGGTTATGCTTGAATCTGTGTTTCCGGGCCTTTTTTCCCCCAATTTTCTATTTCTAGCTTTGTCTCTGTTTGTGCCTTCTTTATTGCTTCTATTAAAGTTTTTAATTCTTGGTAAATTTCTTTCACCTGTTTGTTTTCTTTATTTTCTTTCAGGGCTTTGTTCATCTCTTCTAATTTTCTGTTTGCATTTTCTTCTATTTCTTTAAGGGAGTTTTTTTATATCCTCTTTTAAGGCTTTTGTTAGTTTCATAAAGATTTTTTAAGGTAATTTCTTTCTATTCCCTCTTCATTGTTATGTTCAGGTATTGAAACTATTGAACCACTTGCTTCTTCTCGTGGTGTCTTTTTGACCTTTGTGTTGTTATGTGTATTCTTGCACTGCTGTCTGCCAATTGTTTCCCCAATTCACTCTTGGTGAGTTTTTGGTCTGTTCTTAGTGAGTTGTTGGTCTGAGGACTCTTAATCAGCTATGTGTTCAGAGGGTCACCTACTCTTGTGAAGTCACAGTGCTATGATGCCAGTCATCACCTCTTGACCTCTCACCTCTCATTTGTGTGCCCAGGGACTTGGCTGTTCCCCCACTGCTATTACACCAGCTGTCGTCTGGGCAGAATTGTTCCATGCTGAAGCCTAGTCTCTTACCTCTCAGCCATGTGCCCAGGGCCAAGTGACTCAGCTGTTCCCCTGCTGCTATTTTCCCAGCAGTGTTCTGGGAGGATTGTG
This sequence comes from Sigmodon hispidus, assembly GCA_004025045.1. Classification (NCBI taxonomy): domain Eukaryota; kingdom Metazoa; phylum Chordata; class Mammalia; order Rodentia; family Cricetidae; genus Sigmodon; species Sigmodon hispidus. The sequence continues at coordinate 37,613 of PVIH01017440.1, read as the reverse complement.
TTTCACACCAAAGCCGAGTGTCAGTCTCAGGGCCTGAGTTCAGGTGATGGTAGTATTAAGACTCTTAAAAAGTACCAACATGCACATTTTTGGTGACACAGTCTATGTAGCTCAGAATAGAACTTGAATATTCTGCCAATGATAACCTTGAACTCAAGTTTTTAAATGTTGGAAGATGGATGTGGATCATCATGCCTAGTGGAACAAACTTAGGAATTTACTCTAAGACATGCATACATTTCAAATAAACCAAGAATGACAAAAATAAATATAGCTTGGACAAAATTAAAGCATATATAATCAGAAGTCTAGTATAGTGACAGATACTTTTGTGCCTTCATGTCTGGCTTTACTTTTATCATGATGGGTCCTCTAAGATTGTCAGCTGTATCTCATAAAATGGCTCAAGAATCCCTGACTCCATGTGCAGATGTTCTCAGCTTCCATTGGTGTTATTGAATCTATAGAAAATTGAATATCAAGAGTAAAAACTGAAAATATCAAGAGTAAAAAAAAGGCAGTCAACGTACCAACTAAACCTCATAGTTTAGCACAGCACAGTGCTTACCTAGTGAGGGAGAGGTAAGAAGGCTCCCAATTAAAGGTTCATTTCCCCTCATATCTCAGTAGTTACCTGAAAGCTTCTCATCCATTGCTGTCCAGAATTGAGACAGAGTACCATCTTGCTAGCTAGAAAATGATAATAATTCAAACTCTGCAGTGTGTTTTTTCCTGGGTGCCTACTGCTTTGGCACCATTGGAAAATTGAAAGTTGTAATTCAACCATTGTGTTCAGAACTATTTGTACTCAGAAATTACTGAGTCTTGCTGGGCATGGATTATCAACTCTAGTCCTATCTACTAGAGAGTGGTAGAAATAATGAGACATGGCTTTTGAGACTGAACTGTAAAAGAAAAAAATAGCCTCCCTCCCTAGTGCTACCTTCTCTCTATCTGTCTCTCTCCTTTTTCTTTTCATTTTTCTGATCCTTGAGAAAGGAGTTTCTATTCTGTTCTCACCCCTGTGCCAAGGCCTGCATGGCAAGTAGGCCTCTTGTTAAAACCAACAAGGAGAGAAGCCTGCTGGGGCCTGCCATAGATCAGTGAATGCACTGAAAAGTCAGTCTTCAGGTACAACTTCACATCTGGCCAATAGCTTGAGAGGAATCTCCTGAGTGGTTCTATCTCTCCACATCGGTTACATCTGGATTTCTGACTCTCAGAAACCTTGTATTGTTAATGCCACTCATTTTTAATGCTACATCAGGTAACAAATTCAAGCATGAACACAGACTGAGCTTTCTTACCATGTGATAGCATGTAAATTATAAAATTCTGTCTTTGTTTGAGAAGATGATTAGCAATCAATGTGTCAATGTCTGGATAACAATCAGATAATTGGCATCATTCCTGTGTGAGTAGAAAAGTACCAAAGTGATCATTGGATGGCGACTGCTTGTTTAAACATGCCACAGAATCAATAAGGACATGGATACAAGTGTAATTTGTCATACTCTGATGTACTGAGTGACTGCTTCTGAGCAGGGAGACTTCATTGGCTGGTTATCCATCAACTGGGCACAGTCACTTGTGGTTATTGTCTATAAACAAAGGCCCAGATTATCAGACTTTAGGGAGGAGCAATGTTGTGATCAACAGCTAAATTTTGTGGATTCAGAGACCTATGGTCTCAGTCACTGTCCTAATGGAGGTTATGATGGGGATGGAGGTTTAGTTTAGCATCAGGGAAAAAGAAAAAGACAATGAGAGGACAAAAGATATAATGCTTTAGGATAGGTGAAAGTTATGAGGGAATTGCAGAAAGCTCTCCTAAGAAGATGGTAGTTTTTAAGCTGTGACTTACTTTCAAAATACTTAGCAGTTTTTAGGTAGGCATTGGTGGCATAAGAAATCTCAGGACTGATGAAACATATCCATCTAACTAGATGCTCCCTAGATCTCAGTGCTACTCTTTGATGGTCCAATAAGGATTCAAGGCAAAGTCTTAGATGTTCACTCTACCACAGTCAGAGGAAGAAATGACAAGAGTTAAACTGTGTGCATCCCAACGAAAGGCCTTATGAAGGAAGAGAAACAAAATCCAAAGGTTGAAGGTTTAGGTTTCTTTCGTGCACTCTAGTAGGAGCATCATGATGTCACAGTGTTGATTTAATGACCAAAGCACCGAATGCAGGAAACGTCCTTAAATGTACTAAAAAGTCTGTCTACAACAAACCTATAGTCAACATTATATTATATGGAGATAAACTGAGAGCATTTCCTCTAAAATCAGGAGTGTGACAAGGATACCTGTGCTCCCTTCTCTTACTCAAAGCCTTAGCTATAGCAATTAGACAAGGGGAAGAGATAAAGGGGATAGAAATAGAAAAAGAAACACTCAAACTATTCCTATTTTCAGACATAATTCTAAAGTACATAGGTCCTACATAATTTATGAGAAAACTCTTAGACATAAGTATTTATAGTAAAGTTACAGAATACAGAATCAATATAAAGAATATCCTTTATATATACCAATAAAGTTCCCTCAGAGAAACAAATTATGAAAAATATCCCATTCAAAATAACTACAAAATTAAGTACCTAATCAAAGAAATTAAAAATTCAAGATGTAAAAGAAGATGCTAGTGGTGATGGAAAGACCTTCCTTCCTCGTCAAGTGCTAAAGTTAACATTAAAGATGGCTGGTACTATCCAAAATGACAAAACTAATCCCTCATAATTCTTTGTTAAAAAATACAAAGGAAAAATAGCCGACTACACAAATAGTCAAACTGGATATTCACCTGCAGAAGAATAAAATGAGATGTATAGTTTTCACCTCATACAAATACGAGGTAATTTAAAGGGTAATTAAAAGGCAAAATTCATACCAATGAGTTCATCTACAAAGTATACTTCATATATGTCAAATATGGGTTTTCAGAGTATTATGCAATAATTCAAGTAGAAGGTAGAATATTAAGACCTGAAGATAAAAATAGAGGAATTAGATTACTGAAGCAGAGAATATGAGAAAAAACACTCCCACCCCTGCTCCACACACAGAAAGAACTTTGCGACACCATGAAAGGACCAAACCTTCAATTTGTAGATATAGATGAGGAAAAATTCTAGGTCAATGATATCAACTAGATCTTCATCAGAATCAGAAGATAACTCCCCCAAATCAGGAAAGAGATACCTATACATTCATAAAAAAGCACATGAAATTCATTGGAGAATAAAATGCACTAATTTTAATAGTGCTCACAAAGAGTTGCAGTCTATAGATATATTTAAATACCAAAAACATAACTTAAAATTGCGATTTTGTATAAAGCCCCTCAAAGAGTCACATGCAAGCATCACTCATTTGAGGACTTACTTTGCACCAGCAGTGTTTGGCTATAGCACAAAAGCAGATGGGGCTCAGAGTTAATAGAGTGTTGAAGATTGTTAGAAATATGCTCAATAAGAATAATTTTAAAATTTCTGAGAATTCCTGGAAGTACTGATTTACTGCCCCTGAATCTCAAAAAGTGACATGCTGAGAGTTTGAATATACTTGCATTCTCCTCTGTATGTTATTATTGTGAAACATATCATTGTTGCCAAACGAACACATATTTTTTACTAAAAGTTAACCTAGAATAAAAATTACTAAAAGTTAACCTGGAATAAATATTTCTTAGTATTAGATGATGTAGGATAACACTAACAGAAGAGAAGACATATTTTAACGAACCTTAGGAAAGAAGAAGAGAAACAAAATAGAAAACATTATTTTTTAACAAATAAAACTGCACATAAGAAAAATATTCTCACCACAAGCTAATTAGTAAAAGAGTCTGTTCTTTGTACAAGCTACGGGAAGCACAAAGCAAGCAAGATGGGCCTGGAGTACATTGCACACAAAACCCATCTCTGTGTTTCCCCATTGAGGACTTTTCTTTCTCCATTTGCTGTGTCTTGCAAACTGTTTTTTTTTTCTTTGTAACCTTCATCTTTTCGCTACTATTTCTCTGCCAGTGTCCTTGTAACATGCTGGACCTCACAGTTCCTCTATTGTGCCATCTTCAGACTTTTAGGAGAGTCAACTGTAGTAACAGACATGACTTCTGCACTCTGAGGAACAGTATACTCAGCAATGCATCTTAATCCTATTCTCAGAAGTAGCAGACTTTGATCATCCACATGCTTTTGCTCAGAGGGCATTAATATCTTTGAGGAAACTAATGTAGAGTTCTAATGCATCTCTTGTGTGTTTAGCTGTTCTATATGGTCCATAATCAGATAACTGACTTATAGACATTCAGTTAACATATGGGATTATTTTGAGGATAAATTGATAAACGACAGAACCCTCCTATAGCAAAGATATTCACTTCAGAAACATGACTTAAGTTTCTAATACTGTCATACATAGGAGTAGCAACAAAAATGCCATACACAATATGAGTTATTTTCATGCCACTTTTTAAAAGGTCAACTCAAGGGAAAATACTATTTCTTGGTATGGCAACTTGTTTATTTAAATGAAGGTAGTTTTGTATGCTGCATCTATATGTCAACAACTGTTATAATTCTACAAAACAACTCATAAATCACAAAGGAGGTATGAAGAATAAAAGAAGAGTGGAGGGAAATTCTAGAGCCATTGAAATAGTGAAAATTGTGTAATTGACAGCATAGAATGTTGAACTCCAAACAGATCTGAGAGATGCATCTTTAGCCAACAACAATAATGCTTTTCAGGGTAAACCCAAGCACAAGAAATGTGGCTTTGCAGCTATTGACAAAGTCTACAGAGACAAATGAAAAGAAAGCTCACTTTTTACTATTATGTCATGTTATTGGAGGCAATTTGTAAAGATTCACACATATCTACAAATTAGATAAATGAAGGCTAGCAGGCAGGTATGGTCTTTATTTCAAATGATGATTCAGGCTTCTGACAATGGTGAAGGTAAGGCAATTTTAATTTTTAGAAGTGTCATGAAGTTAACATTACTTCAAAAGAGTCTGAAAAATTTGAGCTTGTGTTTCTATTTTCTGAAGTTGATGTTTTGGACAGCTTTTATGTTAGAAACAAGCATTCTTACACCATACTGGCATACAAAAACAAACATTTCTTTCTAACTCTGTTGCAAGATACCTCTAAGTCAGCTTCAGTGCCCTAGCTGGAATCCTTTGGTTCATCCTCATGTTTTCCTTTTTCAGGGCCCGAGCTGAAGAAATGGCATGTATATTAGCTCTGCTAGGCTCATACAGTGGCTAGTACCTAACAAAGTCAGCCTAATTATGTGAGTAGAGTGTATGTTGATGCGGAAGTATTCTGAGCCATGAGTTTTAATACTATAATTACAACATTTCTTTTTTTTATTTCCTACCTCTAAAATCTCCCGTAGACCCCTCCCTACTCTCCTTCAAATTCATAGCCTCCTTTTGCACTAATTTTTATTACATGCATATGTATATTATATTCATAAATATTTCTAAACGTAATCTGCCCAGTTCATATAATGTTACTTGTATGTATGTTTTTCAGGGATGACCATTTGGTATTAATAACCAATTGGTGTGCTCTTCCTTGGGGAAGACTATCTTTCCCACTTTTGGCTTTCCTCAGCCCTTGTTCAGTTCACATTTGGGCACTCTGTCAGTGAGACCTTATGGGTAAGGATTCTTCTATTACTAGGAGACACAGTCCTGCTTAATAAGAAAGAAACATTCCTGGTACTGTAAACCTAGCTAATGACATAACGCTAGTGAAGTTGTCATGGTTACCAGAGGAGAATCTGCAACTACTAATTTAGTAGATGAGCATAATCCCTAACAAAAGTCTATAAACATTTGTGTTTATGCCCCCAGATAAGCAGAGCCTTCATCCTTTATCAGGGAAACTTTGCTTTGCAACAGACTGAATCATATTTGCTCCTAGTTTTGGGTCATATCAAACCACAAGAGCAACTTCAAATTTACTGGAATTAGAGGTTCATTTGTCATAATGAGAAGGGTCTCAAAGGTGAGGAGGAGATAAAAAAATAAAGCCCGTAATCTAATATGTTAACAACAGGCAAATTTTAATATTTTGGAAGAGCAAAACATTCCATTAAAAATCATCTTGAACAGGACTGGGCAGACAGTTCAGTCTGTAAAATGCTTGCTGTGGAAGCATGGGGACTGGCATATGATACCCAACTCCCATGTGAAAACCAGGCATGACAGCATGCACTTGAGGTCTCAGAACTGGTGAGGCAGAGAAAGGCAAATTCTTGTGACTCACTGGTCGTGTCACCTAGCCTAAGTGACCAGCCTTGGGTCCTCTGTGACAACATGTTTAAAAAACTAAAATAAGCACCTCCTGAAGAGGTTGACCTAACCTCCACATGCATGTGTACACACACATGTATATCTGTATCCTGGCACATATGTGTATCTTGTGTCTCTTTTTTCTGGAGATACCTTTTTTTGGTTACCTCTTTTCCAGATACTGTAAAAAATAAGTCCCTCCCATTCTCCCTAGAGGAACACCTGACTCAGTCTTGAGGTTGTGGGGAGAAAACTGGATCTGCCAGGAGTGGAGGCTGAACTAAGTAAGCAATATTGGGACAGTGGGACCTTGGGACTGCCTGCCGCCTGCCCAGAGAGGGGATGGGGAGTTGTGGAGAAGAGAGAATGACCTGATGTGGTGGGAGGGGGAGGGGACCTTGAATAAGGATATACAAGGATAAAAAGTGTGACTTCTTTGTTCATAATAGTAAAGTAAAAATAAATTAAAAAAAGAAAAGTCCCAAACCCCATGATTTGTCCATCTGTTTTCTTACTGCCAGGATATTCCAATTCTTCCTCATGCAGTTCAAATGATTGCTTCAATATGGAAACAAAAATGAGGTTTCCCAGATGTGAGCCCCAGAACTGTCCTTTATCTGCCTTCTGTGACCTCCGTTTGATTTTTTTTGTGTGTGTGTTGTGGATTAAATATTGTCACCGGAAACTTGACAGTTTAAATGCATCTCTCCCTCCCATTTTCTCTATCACATCATTTCTAGACCATGAGTTACATTTGAACCTCCTTCCTTTCAGTGCATTCTAACTCTGGCATGTTTCTCCTACTTATCCATTTATTTCCTACCATTACCTCCATTCTGCTCTACATCTACAAGTCATCTTTTATTTTATTTAAATATTTTTATACCAACAACAGTTCCCCTTCTTTCTCCTCCTCCCGCTCACCCCCTCTCATTTCCCTACTCCTCCCAACCATTCACTCCTCAAAGAGGGTAAGGCCGGGGCTGGAGAGATGGCTCAGCGGTTAAGAGCACCGGCTGTTCTTCCAGAGGACCCGGGTTCGATTCCCAGCACCCACATGGCAGCTCACAACTGTCTGTAGTTCCAGTTCTAGGCAAACACCAACATAAATAAATAATAAATAAATAAAGTTTTTTTTTTTTTTTTTAAAAAAAAGAGGGTAAGGCCTCCCATGGGGAGTCAACAAAGTCTGGGATATCAAGTTAAAGTAGGACTCAGTCCCCCAGCCCCTGTATCAAAATTGAGCAAGGTGTCCCTCTATAGGAAATGGGTTCCAAAAAAACAGTTCACACAGTAGGGATAAATTCTGGTCCCACTGCCAGAGACTCCATCAACTGCTCAAGCCAAACAACTGTCCTCCACATTCAGAGGGACTAGTTTGGTCCCATACAGGTACCCTAGCCGTTAATCCAGAGTCAGTGAGCTCTCAATAGCTCTGGTCAGCTGTCTCTGTGGATTTCCCTACTTGAGCCATCTTAAATTTAGATCATGCTGCGTTGTTCTTCATTCTCTAGCTTCTTATCTTCAGAGTTTTCATATCAGAACCCATAGAACTTTCTAGTTTCTTAACTGTAAGCTAATCATACATTTATCCTGAGATGATTTTTTTTCACACTATTTCCAACTAAGTATTTTGAGGTTGCCTTTTGAAAGTCAATGTTAACTGAAATTCCTGGCGGAGTAGGCAAATAATATTACCTGAACACATTCAGAATTTCCTAATTACTTTCTTTTATTGACACTCAGCCTCAGCCATGTGCCACCATGCTTTTGAAATTAATTCTCAAAAAAATTCCTTTCAAAACTTTTCCTGACAATACTTAGTTTATATTTCTCCTAAACATAAATTTATATTGTTTTTCAGTGATTTGTAAAGTTATTTCTTCTATGACAAGCTACCAGTATTCCTTCCCCCAGATTGAATACTACTTCTGCATATTGTTCTCTACAGCTTCTAACTCAGAACTCTGTAGATTTTCCCCAACCCCAGGAATGAGGAACAACAGCTTAGGAAAACATTCTACTACCGAGTTACAGTCTTATTCTCTGTAGAAAAGTAATAATGTTGCTTTCAGAGCTTAAGACTAGGATATAATCTCAGTGGCATATAGTAGGCAATTCTTAAATGTTAACTATTACTGTTTTTAGTCACTAGAATTTCAAGGATTGATAGTAAAATGTGGCTACAGTTAACCAAATACGGTTTCACATAACTCTTTTAATAAAAAAGTAGTAAATGACAACAATTTCTGGGTAAAGACCCTTGAGAAATAATTTATTTTCTGGTTACATGAAGAGCTAAAACCTTTGGGTGGAAGGGTGAAGGGTGAATGGTAAGACCCATTCATTTCATAAAATTAATTTATGATTAGGAATTTTAGACCTAGTATAGATAGCAAACAAGTTTTCTGTAATAAATTGTCTCTGGAAGTTGAAAAATATAAAATAATGATTTTTTTATGAGTTTAATATCCTTAGAAGATAAGTACAAGAAGAAATGAATGATGACTTTCTGCATTGACTTCCCAAACATCTCAATTACCTTGGTTTTTATTCTCTTAGAATAGTAACCTACCACATGATTACCCTGCTTCAAGTGAACTTAGAGAACTTTTCAAAAATAAGTCACAAATGGGTAGGTAGGTGTGAGAGTGTGGGCAGATCTATAGCTAATTGCAGTTTTTAAAACACAGATTTTCGTTTCTAGCATTTGTTGTCAAATAATGACTAAATGTCTTGATTTTTAGAGACATTAACCTGTCAAAGTGATCACACTCAGTTTACACAACTGGGAAGAAATGGGATGACTTACCAGTCAGAAAAGAAAGTAGAAGCAATCCTTCAGGATTCAAATGATTGGCATCCTGCATGTTTTATTACATTTGAACTTTTTAAAAGAAACATAAACATTTTTGAATTTCCCATTGGAATTTCTGGTTACTTGACATTGAGACTATTTTGGACATTGTCACCAGAATTGACAGCTACACTCTTTGGTTCTTCCTTTTCTAGGCCTGTGGTCTGGACAATATGACCAAGACCACATCCACTTCATTTTCCTTGGCCTCTAAAAAACACTTAAGTTTTCTACATAAAGTTTTATTTAGTGTAGTGAGATTTTAAACTTTCTCAAAGACAAAGGTCTTATTTTTTTAAACTATTTCTGAAAAAAGGAGGAAAATTAATTTAATTTAAAAAAGGGTGTTTAGGTGGTTTTTTGTCTTAGACATTCTGAATAGTTCATTTTTCCTCACTTTCCAGGTAATGTATCTTCAACTGTCAGGAATCTGATACTGCTGCTTGCTCATGTTGTAAAAGAGGAAATGTAAACTTCAGTCACATTTACAAATGATTTCAAGTATGGTGACTCAGCTTAGTGATGAAGCCTATGCCTATAGTGAAACCTTTAGATGCACAAGTCTTGAATTCCCCATCTGTAAGTAATAAAGGAGGAGTAGATGAATTTTAAAGTTTCAGATTCTAAATTTCTTTATCCCTAAATGAAATGTATTCTATATGTTGGACCCATAGGTGGCAGTACCATGTAATAAAAGTAATGAAAGAACTTGTTCACATTAGAAAAAGCATAAAATTAAATCTCATTTTTAAAAATGGAGTTTCAAGTGGAAAATGAGAAAGCAGAACCAAAGTGGCCGTCATTGCTTTTTGTTTCGTGATGTTCTAGTTGTGTGAAGAGAGAAAAAGATTAAAGGCTGCTTATTTGTATACAAACTGCATTGGGAAAGAGAAAAACAAGTCTGCTTACTTTTATATCAACAACATATTGAAAAATAAAAAGTAAATTAAAAAATATGTGTACAGACTTCAGTTCTCATGCCAGAAAGCAGGAATTTAAAAACACACAGTAGATATGATGGGCTTCTTCATAGTAAATTTGTGGTTATTTAAATCACCCCCACAAACTCATTTGTTTGAGTGCCTGGTCCTCAGAAAAACTGTTTGGGAAGGATTAGGAGGTGTAGCCTTGTTGCCCCAGGAGGTGTATCACTAGAGGGTAGGCTTTGAGTTTTCAAAAGCTCAAGCCAGACCTAGTGTGTCTTCTACTGTGCACTGACTGGGGATCAGGATGTAAATCTCAGCTACTGCTCCAGTGCCACAATGGTAATGGACTGTTCCTATAAAACTGTAAGCAATTCACAAGTTAAATGCTTGCTGTATAAGAGTAATCTTCGTCATGGTGTTTATTCACATCAATAGAACAGTGACTAAGAAATAAAACAAGAAATCAGACTGAACTTCCATTGGTCTATGCAATGAGGCTCATTTTTTTTAGAGAATTTGTATCAGACAAGATGTAACTTGACCTACAGAAAATATCACATTGTAAAGTCTTTTGACATGCACATTGTTATATTTCTATGCAGAATAAAGTTTGCCTAACTAACAAAACATCTTCTCGAGTAGAAGAGCAAACATTCTTCCCTTAACAAAGGGACGATTGTCTGCTCTGTACTGTTCAGGTAGTAGACTTGATGAGTGCAGAAAGGCTGAAGGCAAGTATTATCTTAGCATCAAAAGAGAAGCTGTGATCAGAGCCTATTATATTAAAAATTCTATCATCAATAAGAATGTGACATTTGCAAAGTCAGTATTTATTTCAATTTTTGTGAATTGGGTATTAAGAAAGTTAACGTTGAGAGTACAGATGCCTCAGTGGTTGAAAGTGGTCCCTGCTCTTGCAGAGAATGAGATTTCTGTGTCTAGCACCCCTGGTGAGTGGCTCAACTAACTGTAACTCCAGCTTCAGGGATCTGATACTCTGTTCTTGCTTTTCAAGGCACTTGTATACACATGTGCAACACACATACACACACTCATAGATGACCACACATTAACATTTAAGACATACACATGATAAAATAATATAAAATAAAATTAACATTTTATTGAACTTTATCTTTTTTGAAGAGAGAGGGGGATTTTCTGGAGAATGTGGCCACGACTAGATTCCCATGTGCCATGCTGTAGTGGGTGGTTTGCACTCATGCACATTTGGATTTTGTGGGCTATGCACATAAAGCAAAGACATGGGTTGAGAAGGAAATATGCTGGGAGATAAAGGGAGTAGATATGATTCAATTTTATTGTATATGAAATCATAAAAAATAAAGAAAAATTTAAAAGTAGAAAAAGATTTTTCATGAACCATAATAGAATATACTACTAATATATGAGAAAGCCATGTATAAATATATAAAATAAGAACCATTTTATTAAAAAATTTTTATAAAGGACTTCCTTATATTATAATGTCATTAACACCATGAGGAAACTGAATCAACAGTCAAGAAGCAGTTATTTATACACACAAAACAAAACAAAACAAAACGAAACAAAACAAAACAAAACTTCTTGTTTAACTGTAGAAGGGTTGCTTAGCAGAAATTTGTGGTGGCCATAGTGCATCTGTGGGCATTAGCTGTGACCTACTGTGCTTTCTTTATCTGTAGCTGAGCCTAACCCAGCTTTAGAAGCTTTAGATTTTATATTTTATGTTTCATGTATTTTAGAGAAAAGAAAAGTTTTATTACTGTATGGGTTTTTTTCTTATCTATTTTGAATGTTTTGATTTTTTATTAATGTTTGATATTGATTTTCAAAAAACAATAAAAAAGAAGCAGTTATTCATCAGCAAGTGCTATACAACCCAAATGTTCAAGACTGTTGGTCTGAGATGGTGATAATCATTTTGTAAGATAAAAACCAAGGGCTGTGGAAGCAGCAGACAGCTCCATATGACTTTACAATGCCAATTATTCTACAATGTAAGAAAACCTCCTCACAAATCTCAATAGCAAAAGAAGGAAAATAATAGATAATAATTATTTTTAAGAGGTTTATTTTTGTGTGTGTATTTGCTAATGCCTACAGAGGTTGTAAGAGGGTGTGTGATCCCTGGAGGTAGAGATCTAGAAAGATGGGAGTGGTAAGAAGTGGATTCTCAGGACAGAATTCTGATCCTCTGGAAGAGCAGCAAGTGGTTCTAACCATTGAACTATCTCTCCAGAAGGGCTTGTAAATAATTATTATTTCTGTAGTTCACATACACAAAATTATAATGTGATTACTGTGGACTAAAGTACCTCTCATTCCTATATTCAGGAGATGTGCTTCCAGCAAGAGGACTGTTCCTCTGTATTAGGACAGATGGGACAATCCATGGAGGGTTGCAACATTGTAACATTGTTCTCTATGCAGTCTACTGTCATCCATCCTGATGTAGCTGGTAACCATGGAAGGGTAATGGTAGCATGGAACAGTCAGAGTCGGGAAGTTCTCCAAGTGGTGAATCTGCAAAGCGTCCACTATGGCAGGGGTGGAGATGGGAACTGAGAGCTGAAGGGATGTCCTGGGCTGAGTGTAGGAGGGCGCCCAATTTAACACCAAATAACCTATCCAGCTCAGCTCTCCTCCTAAAATAATTCTTCCTTTGTGCATAACTCTGCCTGATACCTTCAAAGGCCAGCAAAAGGCATCAGATTTCCTGGAGTTGCAGATGATTGTGAGCCAGCATGTAGGTGCTGGGAACCAAATCCCGGTTCCCTGGAAAAGCAGTTGGTGCTCTTTACCACTGAGCCATAGCCTGGCAGTGGTTGTGCTCAGGAAGGAGAGGCAAGCAGATTTCTGTGAGTTTGAGTCCAGTCTGGTCTACAAAGAGAGTTCCAGAACAGCCAGGCTACACAAAAACATCCTGTCTCAAACAGACAAACAAACAAACCCATACCTCACCAGAAACAAAAACAAAAATGGCTTTATTCTTTACAAACTTACTTATAGGATTTTCCTGTTAGGATTTTCTATTCTTTTGTTCTTGCTGGTCTCTGCTTGCATATGATTTTTGCCCAAAGTTAGTTCCAATGAAGTGGTTGCTTAGAAGCTATTTTCATTCCTAAAGATTGGCACTTTCTACCAAATCAATTAGCAGAAAAGGTGTGTATGTGTGTGTGTGTGTGTGTGTGTGTGTGTGTGTGTGTGTAATAGAGAAAGAGAATATAGATTAAAACAGCAATAATCAACAATAAAGGTTATTAATAAAGTCATTGAAGGATTAAAGGTTGGAAGTGGGAAAGAACAGCTAGACAGGTCTCTAAAGGAATAAGAAGGATATTTGGATTTGGATTTGTAGTCAGAGAAAATAGCTACTAAAAAATTCACAACAGGAAAGTTTCATCCCAAATATAATGGCATTACATTTTTATTTATGTATATTGTATAGTGAGCCTTTTCTATATTCTATGATAAAGTTTTACTACCTTCACAAAGCATTTTCATTTTATTTTCTTTTTTAAATCTTAATTTATATTGAAGTATTTCTATTTCAGCCAGGAAAGTGAGCCTTGCATGAGATTATACTTATTTTATTTTAACCAGGCACATAAAATGCCCTAATACACACACACACACACACACACACACACACACACACACACACACTCAAATAACAGAGACAACATTATTAGAAGGCAATTAAATAAAATTTTTAAACTACTGCCTTGATTTAATTTTTTTCTTTAATTTTTTTTCTCTATCTATCTATTTTATTTCACAACAGGGCCTTCCTACATAGCTCTGATTGTCCTAAAACTCACTCTGTAGACCAAGCTGGCCTCAAACTCACAGAAGTCCACCTGTCTTTGCCTCCCAAATGCCATAATTAAAGATGTGTGTCATTGTGCCTGCCTTTCAATATACTTTTCAATTATAGGAATCTTGACATTTAAGAGCCAAAAGTGGTATGCTTTGATAGCATGTCTTTAACATTTCACTTCATGAACACGTGTAACCTAGTCTTTTGAAAATCTGGTCATATTCATACAATAATGATTATGCAATAATAAATTTTACTTCTGTCTTGAATTATTTATTTTTATTAGAATTAATATTTAAATATGATACAAAGTCAAATATTGTATCATCAAGTAGAATAGCAGCAGTTAAGGTATGTCATCTTGATCTTTAAAGCCTGTTGATGGACCACTGTTAAAGACAGCAGCAGGGCATGTCCTCTGTGTTAAAGTTACTTAGTTGATGCAAAGAATTATTACTTACGAATATCTGAAGCTCTAAAGGTAGCTATCACAGAGTGAATGCAGTCTGCCTCTCGTCATTCAGCTACCATCTGTTCCTTACTTTTGCTCTTTCTGATCCATAATTCTTAGCTCCATGGTTATGCTCAACAGTGCATGGAATAGTAAATCAATAAACATCATGTTAAGTCCAAAGTCATCATTATTCTCCCATTTTATTTATTATGAGTGTACCTGTAAAACAAAAGATTCTAGTAGTAATCCCTTGTCTTAGCTTTGGTTTTCAGATCTAGGAAGGCCCTCAAGGAGAGATCTGACTGCTTCCTAGGGAGGAATGGCATAGGAGGTCAGGTGGAGACGAAGCAATATGGTATATATCATTTATTTTAAGATCATAACATTTGTTGGGAATTACTGAGGAGAAAGAAAAGCTGCCAAGCATCTTTCAGTGGTCACCACCTAGTGGCAGCTGTACAGCCATTCAAAGGAGGGAGCCTTCTTTCTATTTTTGAGATTATTTATGCAGTGTAGCACAGGTAGAGTATTCAGGGTCCAAATATTGAGGGAAGTATGAAGGAGTGTGTGATTCATATTCATATAAGGACAGAAAGAAAGAAAAGCAATAGAAGACTATTGCATCAGAAAGCAAACATTTTTCTAGTGTGACCTACTTTGACCTTGGTGCGCATCACTAGCTTACTTTTTTTTTTTTAAAGTGAGTTCATGAGTTTTGTTCTCTTTTGGCATTTGTCCATGTCTCTCTGCCCCTTTGAAGAACAAAGATACCTAGAAATTTTCTTTATTTTCTCTGTTATTTTCAGTTTCTCTTGTTCTACTCTTGATCCTCATGAAAGTAATTTTTGTTCCCAGTGCTCCAGTAATCTTTATGTTGACAAGCTATCTCTTCAACTTGACCTTCTTTGATCTACCAGAAGTCCTTGGCACAGGTATTTATTTATTTTTGTATTTCAAGTTTTTAGTAATTTAGTTTTTTGAGAATTTTGTACATGAAGTTGTATTAACATTATTTCTTCTTATTTGTCTACTCCCACCAACTCATCCTGTGTCTTCCTAACTTCTGTTCATATTCATGATCTCTTTTTAGTTCTTATTGTTGAGAGAGAGAGAGAGAGAGAGAGAGAGAGAGAGAGAGAGAGAGAGAGAGAGAATGAGAGAGAGGTGGTGGTGGAGCAGACATAACTTCCTGAGTCCATTTAGTGATATTGTTTGGGTTGAACAATCAGGAGGGTTATTCCTGGAGGAAATTGATTCTCCACCTCTTAGTCGTCATTAATTGCCTGTAGCACTTCTTCTAGGGTTGAGAACTTGAGAGATTTCCCTTACCCACAATGTCATGTCATCTGGTGTCATTCATTACACAGGTCTTATTTAGGCTGTCATGTTGTTGCGACTCATGGGTGTAACTTCCTATTTGTATATAAAAGGGACTATTTTACAGCTGATGCTTTGGTTTCCTGACTCTTATAATTTTTATATCCTCTGTTTTCTTGATTGTGCCTGAGTCTTGGGTGTATAGTTGTGTTGTGGATGAATTGGGATTACTATAGGTATCCTAAAGTAATCAGTTGCTCTCGGCACTTTGACAGATTGTATATTTTTCCATTGCTCTTTGTCTGCTTCAGAAAGGTGTTTGTTTACTGATGGGGGAGAATAACAGTTATCTGTGAGTATAAGTATATATATGTATATGTATATATATGTATATAGTTAGCTATTATCCTGATTTAGTAACGTGGTGGCAGTAGGTTCTCCTCTATGTACATGACTTTACCAGCCATGGGCTTGTACTTTTGAAATTCTTTGCATAGTTGTTTTTCACAATTAACCTTTCTTCATGTCTGTCTACTTCACTACCAACCCAACTGAGTTATTTTTTCCTAAATTCATGATATTTATTTCACATTCTTTATAGCTGGAGTAGCTCAGAGTTCAGCCTTCAGGCATCTGG
Organism: Sigmodon hispidus; assembly: GCA_004025045.1. Lineage (NCBI taxonomy): Eukaryota > Metazoa > Chordata > Mammalia > Rodentia > Cricetidae > Sigmodon > Sigmodon hispidus. The sequence continues at coordinate 21,281 of PVIH01017440.1, read as the reverse complement.
ATTTCCCTAACTCCCATCATTGACTTTAAATGCCTCTATATCTATCTTGCTTACACTTAACTCAAATATACGTTTCTGATCTTGGCTTCTTCCCCAGGTCTCTGAACTGTAATTGTGCATTGAACATTTCCACTTGTCTCTCTGATGAGACATTTAAAACTAGATATGTTGAAAAGAAACACTTGATTTTCTTCCCAAGTCTGTTATTTTCTAGTTCTACCAATTCTGCTAAATGCTAAGTCATTTTTTTTTTTTTTTTTTACATTTCATCTCACCCAAATTTTTGGAGTGCTTTAAAAACTTCTTTCTGCTTCCCATACTTTTACTTTTTTTTTTTTTAAATTGAGCACTTTCTGTTTCCTCCCTAAGGATTTCCTTCCATCAGATATCGGCACGACTTGTTCTAATGTTTCATTTATGACTGTACTCAAGCAGAAAATGACAGGCCTGGCACTGTCCTTTCTTTTTCTCCAAGTTTCTCCCTGCATGCTACTTATTGAACCAGAATTATTTATCTCTCCTTCCTTGTCTGTCTCTATTGGGAAACAAATGTCACAAAAGCAGAGATGTATTTCTTTTATATACCATTATATACATGACGCAACAGTATTCGGCATATATTACTCAATATTTGGCATATATTACTCTTTATTATTATCTGATAATATTTATTGTCTGAATTAACTTATACAGGGTTAAGGTCAGAGATGAATTAACAACTACAGTGAGGGTAATTATGTGGAAGAGAGAATATTCTAAGTACCTTTAATAGGATATAAAGAGATAATAATCACAGCCAGCAAGCTACGACTCTCACTAAATCACAAATAAGAAATCAGACAAAAGTGGCTGCTCTTGGCTTCTTATGCCTTTCTGGCTTCTTTTGTAGTCCTTACCTCCTCTACCTTTCTGTTTTTCACTCCCTACCCTTACTTCACCAGTGGGGTCTTCTCTCTCTCTCTCTGTCTCTCTCTCTCATATATATATAGAGACTGACCAGCCATGGTTGAATGAGAAGAAAGAAAATGTAAGAAGAAAATGTTTACTGTTTATTCCTACATCCTTTTCAAACATCATGCATGCTCACACTAAGTGGGATACTACAAATTTACGACTATTATCTTTGGCTGTCAATGTAGATCTATTTTCTAGATAAAGACCACAAAGAAATATTTGATGAGAAATGTTTTAAGAGCCCCCAATAACCCTCCCACTAAGCACAATGGACAAATTTCACTGGAGTATTTATTAAAATTTCTCTGTACATAGTCTGAGGTAAGTCAAGTGTAAGGCCAATGCTCTAATAATTCAGTAAGTTCCACAGGAAGCTAATGGGTGTGAAATTTCACCCAAACATCTCTGTCAAATGATGGGACCCTCTTCAGACTCTTCTTCCATCAATACAAGCTTATTAACATTTCATATTCTTTTTTAACTTTCTTACTTTTACTTATAAAAGTCTTTTTTCCTATGTATCCCCCTGCTCCCCTTACTTTGCCTCCTCCTAATCCCTCCCAGTCAGTCTTTAGTATCCGCCCTTCCCATTCCCCCATTCCCTCCCCCAAAAGGACAAGAAGTCCCAAGGTGGGTCAGTTCAGCGTGGAACATCTACTCCAGGCAAGTCCGATTTCCTCATCCCAATATCTGGTCTGGGTTAGGCACTCCTCTGCAGGAAATGGACTCTGAGTGCCAGTCCATGTACAGGAACACAGTCTGATCCCATCCTGTGAGGCAGCACATACTGCCCATGCCTATTCACAGTCACCTACCCTTGGAGAGCCTAGCTCCTTTTCCCAGTGGTTTCCCAATGGCTGTTCTTGATTCAGTGAGCTCCCTAGGGCTCTAGCCAGCCATCACTGTGGGACTTCTCCTCATAATTCCTATCCTCATGCTCATACAGACTCTCGTCTTGCTCTAAGCTGGCCCAGTGCTCAGCCATGGATCTCTGCCTCCATCTTTATTCATTTTGGATGTTAGTTCTGTGATGAAACTTAGGATCATTTGATTATAGGGGAAGTCCTGTTTAATCACCACCTCAGCTATTGGTTGGAGACCTAGCCAGGGACATCCTGTGAGTTCTTGGAGGTTTCCCTAGGGCTCTGTCTCTTTCCAACCTCACATTGGCTTCCTCTAACAAGATCTCTCTCTCTGTCTCTCTCTCTCTGTCTCTCTCTCTCTCTGTCTCTCTCTCTCTGTCTCTCTCTCTCTGTCTCTCTCTCTTCCCCCCTCTTTGTTGCTCCTCTCATTCAACCACCTCCTTCTTTCATGATTTGTACCTACCTCTTCATGTGATCATAAGAAAATCACTCTACCCCCATAGCCAGATTATGGGCTACACAATCACATATCCATGGGTGTGGAGGCACTAAATGGGAGAATAATTCATTTGTTGGTTGTTAAAGCTTGCGTGTGTTTCAGAGGAGAAGCATGAGAAAGGATTAGCGACAAAGGTGCTGTCACATTAAAGGAACATTGCAAGTGAATTTTGTTTCATCAGTTTGGATAGGATCCCTTCTGAGATTTTCAAGGTTAATATTGACTTTACCTCTTTTACTGAAAGAAATAATTTAATTTTAAAAGCAAAGAGTGTGGGTACCATGCTTTGCCTTGTTCCAAATCAACCCCAAACAGATGCTCTCATTCACTATGGTGCGTACGGGTCTAATAGATTGTTTCTGGTCCTCCGGGTTTCACTGTCTCTAACACCACCCCTTTAGGGTGCATGGCTGTCTCCCCTCAAGGTCAGTCGTTTTTGATTACTGCGGGTCTTCCTTTCACGCAGTGTTTTTAGCACAAACACATGCTCTGTCTGTCAGGTACAGTGTAAAAATGACTTTTCTGGAAGGCATGGAAATTTCTGGGCACCAGCCACACACGGAGCGAGCATTATAAGCAGATGGCCCCATTACCAGTTCCAGCACGAGCCAGAGAGAAGCAGTTCTTTATAGGATGTGACAGTTCCGGTCCTCCATTCTTTTTTTTTTTCTCTCTCTCTCTGTGGGGCTCACATTTTCTCCTCAGGCCTGGTTCAAAACAGCTCCTAGGCAGTTTCCATTTTGCATTATCCCTTGCTCACTCAGATCCTACACAGCATGATACAGCACAAATAAAAATTCTCCTTTAGTTGCTTTCTTCTGTGCCTGGGTGGAGCTTTCTTTTTCTTTCATTTTGATATACCCAACCTCCTCACACTTTTTCTCAGTTCTTAGGTTTTAGTTGGATTGTGTCCTGACTTTCAGTTTCTGAAACATGTTTTTGCAGCCACCATTCCTGGACTGCAAAACATGTATTTTTCAGTTAGAATGCCAACACCTCTAATATTCTATCAAAAATGTGGTTGTAAGACAGTTCTAATAAAGCTGGAATGAGGTCAGGGGTAAGCATATTTTTACATATTAATATTTGAGAAGCTAAGGGAGGTGGACATAACAAAGAGTGGCATGTGAAATCTGAAGGCCTAACTTAAGGGCCTTTCAAGTCAGCTCTGCAAAGCTCAGGCAGCGTCTCAGGCTTTTCTCAAAGGGTGAAACTCTTGAGTCTTTGCAATATGGGCAGGAGGAATGAGTACTGGATGTTTGTCTTCTAACTGGCCTTAGTCTCATGGGTGTTGTCCTGTATCCACAGGTACATCTGAGGCTTACTGAGAGAAGGAACATGCATTTACTACAGCACATCACCATCTCTTGCCTTTGCTCTACATCATTCTGACTTCATTTTGAGGCTCTTAGTAGGGATAAACTGTTTACAAATTGCTTGCCTAGCATATCTTCTCAAGTTAAAATTTAACAGAAAACAACCACTTATTTCCATAAATAGTCTAAATAAAATATCTGCATTTGATTTAAATTTGTCTTTTATTGAATCATGTCTAGCCTTTGAGTGTTACTGTGGCCAGAGAGATGGCATGCCCTAATTGGCAGATAGGAGTCTGCTTCAGAAAAGATATAAAATTTTAGAAGCTAGTAGAGATAATGTGATGGTCACAGTTGCTTTAGAAGATAATTTGTGGAGGATCATGGGAGATCTGGTAATGCTTATATAATGACATAATCCACAAAATTCTTTACAACATGGTATTAGTTTATATCTATTTCATCACTTGCCAATACTCCTTTTACCCTTATAGTTCAACCAAATATAGTTTCTTATCAGTCTCTAAACACATTATGCTATTTAACAACTGAATGATTTCCTTACCATTGCTGTCTTTCATTTTAACAGTGAACTTTTAAATTACAGAACATATGAAAATGCATGTTGAGCCCAATGACTTTTAAAAAGTCCCGTTACATTTTTAGAATGTTCTTTCATGCTCTTCCCAAGCTCGCACATTGCCATTTATTCATTAGTGTCAAACTCAAATGCTATCATACTGTGTTCATGTAAAGGTCTCACAGGAAGTTCATTTTTCTCCCCTTATCTGAGTGCATTAGTTGTATGGTAATATTATTAAGATAAGGAAATAGAAACTACCCTGTTGGAATGATGTTGGAGAAGATAACAAGTTTCTATTGGGACAGATAAGTAAGATGTGTGTCTAGAGAGGCCTGGTTAGTGTCTTGCTGTAGTGGATCTATATACTCAGTAGAATAGCCAGGAATGAATATTGATCTGTGTGTTGCTACATGAAGCTAGTGGATAAGACTTTTCAGTGGGACATGTATTAAGTCAGACTGTTATATAACAGACTATTTAGAAGGACAAGTGCAGAATACTTATTAATGGAGATGAACAATAAAAATTGAGAGGTGTGAGGAGACCAGGAGAAGTTAGCCTCAGTTGTTACATGATAGCCATGAAGATAGCATGGGCAAGAAGATGTGATGACCATCTAATGCTACAAGCAGCAAAAGGATGCAGATCAATAAGGGAACAAGAGCTTTGGTCAATAGAAAAATGTGGGAGAAGTTTTGGAAAGTTTGAAAGGTATTTGAAGGCTATAGAGGGAGTGTTCCCTTGTAGGATGAAAGATGTCAAATGCAGGTCTCCTGTGTACCTTGTGTTGGGAACACGAGATAGATTTTTTTTTTCCCAAGTACAAATGAAAGATTGGAGTTACAGCTCTGACTCTTCATCTTGTATTGGCTGAAGGGCATTCATTACAGCATAATAGATTTCTTCCCGGCATATTTTCTTTGAAGAGAGAACTCTATTATGTGAATATAATAATGGAAAAATACAACTTCTGAACAATCCTGTCAATAACTCTTTGGGGACAAAGCTGGCCAAATACATTATTACATCCTACAATGTAGCACAAAAGTGGACTCCACCAGCCTGTATAGAAAGAAGAAATTACTACCTTGTTCTCTCTAAACAAATGTTATTCCTGATTATATTGTTAAGATTTCTACTTTTCAAGCTAAAAATTTATTTTATAGTCACTAAATTACTCATTGTTGGTTGCCTAGTGAGAAAAACATTTAACAAACATGCAAGGAAAGTAAAGTACAAGAATATAGAAGTTCCTCACTATTTGGTATTGGTATATTAAAACCCATGGGTTAAAACTGAGATAGTAAGGCTGTGTGTCCCTAGCATTATAGTTGCTGGACAGAAAAAGATCTTAAAGACATTGAGAGAGCTATCATATTGTTCTTTCTATATGTGGGTTGAATTTTTTATCTGTATAAGTGTGGAATTCAGTCATATGATTCTTTTAAGTGGACTCACACTTTGTATTTCAGATATACCAAACCAATTTCTATCAAAGGAAAGTAATTAGAGCCTGTAGAGATGGCTTAATCATTAAGAGGGTTTCCCCGGTAAGCACAAAGACTTGAATTCTAATCCCCAGCACCCACATAAGAACCTGGGCAAGGCTGCATGTGCCTTATAGATATGAACCTCATAGATTATACTCTAGCATTGGAGGGCAGATACAGGTAGATCCTTGGTGATTCCTGGCCAGCCAGTCTAGCTGAAATGTTGAGCTTACATCTCAGTGAAAGACCATATCTCAAGGCAATAAGGCAGGGAATGATAAAAGAAAACATGAGACATTCTCCTCTGCCCACTCCATAGGTGCATGCAAGGAGTGTACACACACACACAGAGCTGATGATAAAATATGTATTTTTTCCAAAAGCTTATGTGGAAAATTGAAGCAAAAATCAGAAGATTGTTTAACTAGTGTATGATCTTCTCTCTTAACCTTTGTCTCCTGGTCCAGCCACTGATATAGACATATTGACTATAATTCCCCATTAGCTTTCCCTTTTAAAGCCTAGTTTGGAACTCTGATTTATTTCATGGTGTTTATCTACACCAAAGCAATCTTTATATATTTTAATGTATTCAGAGACCAGTAGATTTCCAGACTTCAAATCTGAAGTTAGGTCATTATTTTTCAGTGTGTAAGCAAGCTTTTATTTCAATAAAGTGACATTTAAGTTAAGTAGCTCTGGCGGCTTTCGTGAAGCCAGAAAATGCTATTATTTTGTGGCTCATTACCTGAGTCAAACATGGAGGTTTGTGTGTGTACAGCTGCCTTCCTCAGCCAGGGTGTATGACTATGGACAGTCATGCTTACTAGAGAGAGTGAACTGAAATTTCTCCCAGTACTGTTATTTTTCATGTGGAGGAGGTTTGGAGACAGTAGAATTATAGTTAATGTCAATTCTGAGGCAGCATAAATTATACCGAATGTCAAGTTGCTGCTTCTGTGTGATCACAGTGCACTTTGTGTTACATTTCTCTTCCAGACTTAACCCTAGAGCATGTCTTAAATTATGGCCAGCTGTAGGGCTGGAAAGCCAAGAATATTTCACTCTGCCATGAGAGACAGCATTGGAGTCACTTCTTTAGTCCAGTTGCCATACTGTCCTTTTGTCAATCATTCTGATGCATAACGTAGTGGGGGAACTGTAGACTTTTGACCACTCTTTAATTCTGGCTATGTGTTGTCTTCGTGCTAGTTTTTATTATAAATTATATTAGTACACATGACATTATTTGGCATTTTTGAAACAATGTGCTTTGGTAGATCCTTTTTTTTTGCTTTATCCCACCATACATTTATGATTCTTCCATATGCTCCTCCTAAGTCTCTTCTCCTCCTTTGTGTCTCCCCCGCCCCGTCCTTGTCATTCTCTCTTGACCTCCTTTCTAGTTTTATAGGCCCTACTCACTAAAATAATGCACATATATAACAATTTTAAGTATCTGCTTGTCTGTCTGTCTGTCTGTCTATCTGTTGTTTCTGTGAAACAGACTTTCTCTGTTTAACCTTGCTTTGTAGACTATACTGGCCTCAAACTCCCAGAGATTCACCTGCTTCTGCCTCCTGAGTACTGGTATTGAAAGCGTGTGCCACCCCTGACCAGCTCCATTTTAAGTTTTTAATAAATAAGGAAAACATAGAGCTGTAATAAAGGTGAGATGTTTGAATTACTAGATGCTGTCACTACTGGAGATGTTTTCAGATACTTGATTAAACAGGCTGTGCCATGCCCTCCCTCATTTGTCCTTGAGCAAGGCATCATGGAGAGAGACTTGATGATGCTGCTCTTTAAATCTTAAATATCTTCCCAAAGCTCACTGGTTTGTTCTCTGGCTGTGATACTCTTGAGGTGGGGGGGGGCATTAGAATCCTTGGGAGGTAATATCTACTGAAAGGAAGTTAAGTCATTTGGGATTTAATGACTCTGAGATCCTGTTCAGATTAGTTTTATATATTTATTTTTTAACACACTTGGGAATTGGGGAAACTTGTTTGAAAAATTAACATAGGATGGCCTGTGGCATGTCATTGTTGGCATTTTTGGAATTGATAATGGATATGGGAAGGCCCGACACACTGTGGAAGGTGTAGGCTGTATATAAAGGTAGTTACCTGGAGGCCAGAAGCAAGCCATGAAGCAGTGGGTTCCTCAGTGGTAGTCTCTGTTTCATTTCTTGCTTTGAGTTCCTACCTTTATTTTACTTGATGATGATTATCTGTAAGTTTAATAAGCCCCCAGCTTGCTTTGGTTAGAGTTTTATAACAGCCTCAGAGGAGCAAATTAAAATAGACCCATTGACCTAACCCAGTCTTGATAGTAGGATGAGAAAATCGGACTTGCCTGGAGTGGATGCTGAGCTATTCCACTTTGGGACCTTTGGCCCTTTCTGGGGTGGGGTCTAAGAGATGGGGAGGAGGGAGGCTGAAGCCTGACTGAGAGGGGTTGAAGGGGAAAGGAGTTGGAACAAAGGGATACATGGATTAAAAAAATGAGACTTTATTCTATAAAATAAAAAATTAAAAATAATATATTAAATAATGTGAAGAAATAGATCCATTGCCCTTCCTCCTCTCTCTATATTTCCTGGCAGCCTTCTGAGCAGTTTTTCTCCACCATGTGTTCTTACTGTGATGTACTATATAACCCCTGACTCCAATCCCAAGATGAGCAACTATGAGCCAAAATAAACATACTGTTTGTTTTACGAAGTGACAGAAAGCTGAACCGTCCAGTGACAATGTCAGTAATGATCTCAGCAAAAAGAGATAGAACAACCAAATTAGAAGAACCTGAGAGGGGATCAGTGGCCTAAAAAAAGAAGCTACCAATGAAGTAAAGGCTACAGAGACATTACTGCTGGATTGAATAGGGAAAGAAGGGACAGCCCGTGGGAAGAACCATATGAGGGTCAAAATGGGGAGTACTGAGTGTACTTAAGGGCTCCTCAGTGAGTCTAAAGGGAGGGAGGCAGATATATAGTGCCTCATTTGTGTACCATTCCTTCCTTGCCTCAGATCTCTTTTTGGAATCTACTATTGGCCAATGGACTTAATACAAACATGTCCTCTGTTGGCATGTGGGAGCAAGGCCAAGACTAGACAACAAGTCTCCAGGGCAGTGAAAACTGGTGCTGGGCCTTCAGGTTCAAATTCTGATCCTGCTACTTAGTAATTAAAAAGCAGTCCTTATACCAGAAACTCAGTCTTCTACTCCTCATGATTTTTAGCAGAATTAAATGAATACTAAAGACATATAAAAATGGTTGGTGTGTCACATAGCACAGAGATATACAAGAGATACTTATTGAGGGTTGTTTGAAGGAAAGATTACCTGAATAATTTTTAAAAGTCTGGTGCATGTAGAATCTAAGACATGTTCTTCTTTTACATTTCATATATCCTATATATAATTTTGATGTGTGTTCGTCTGAATAATACATTGTCCTAAGATAACTACAAAATTTCAGAAGGGCAATATGAACACAACTAAAATAGTCATTACCACTACTCTCTGACTGTTGTATTCTGAACTGTTAAACTGAAAATTTCAAGTCTCTGATGAATAACTGTTCCATTTTTCTCTTCCTTTTATGAGTGAAACCATGTGAGCTAAGCATCTCCTAAACCCCATAGAAATTAGATGGGAATTGGCACAGAAGTGATCTACTTAAGCTTCTTATTTTACAGTTCAGAAAACCAATGTCCAGAATTGTGAACTGATCCAAAGCTAATGACCTTGAAGGAAGTAGAGCTCCAGCTAAGGATCCAGGAGTTCCTGCCTCAGTGTAAACCTCCTTCTTCTGCACTGTGATTAATAACAGCCTGAGAGCAGAAGGGACTAAAAGTTCTGTTACCTTGTAAATCATCATGAAACTTGCCCACAGGGCAGAGTCAGATTACGAAGTCCATTATTTTATAGATGCTGAGAGAGAGGAACTTGCTACAACAAAGCATCGCAGCTTTGCAAGGCAAAAAAGCAGCCCTTGCTGTCAGTCATCATCCTTAGACTCCTGGTCTGTTTAGGACACAACTCTCTTGAGGCCTTATAAATAAATTACATACATTTCCAGGACAACAGGAGCAGAAGAAAAGCTGCAAATGTATGTACCCATCTGATGTCTGAAATTTCCGAAGCATCCCAATGGGAAAAAAAATCACATGAAGTAGAAGAACAAACCTAAGAAATTATGATTTGGAATATTAAACAAGGTATGATTTATTCTTACCGTAAGGAACATGAAGGCTGGAGATGTAGGACAGTTGTAGAGAGTTTGCTTAGCATGTATGAGGCCCTGAATTTTTTCCCAGTTCTAGGGTAAAAAGAAAAAGAGTAATGCATATTTTTAAATAAAACAAAATACGATTTATCTACACAAACTAGATTTTGGTAGAATGTTTTTATTCATTTTACCCACTATATATCTTACACCAGTAAATAATTTTATAACCATAGAATCATTTTGGAACTCAAAAGAGAATAAACAAATTGTTTAAGGTACCAAGGCTAAATCCTTGCTGGTATTCTCTCATTCCATATTCAGGAGAATGGAAGCCTTTGATGCTTTAATTAGGGCAAATCTGCTTAAATGTTTTGAGAAGAAAAGCCAACATAGACCCCAGGGAATCAATCACATATCATTCTTTCCAATTAACTTCTTTATTGCCTCTCATTGATAACCTTTAAGTATATCAATTTATATGAAATTTGGAGCCAGAAGATTTCTGTACTTCTGTGTTTCTCAAATGCTACACACAGTTTCCAAAATGATTGCTATGGATAAAATCAGCAATTATTAAAGTTATCATTCACATTAAGAACATGGAAGTCTTATGAGATGTTATGTTGCACCATGGAGTTTGGAGACTTTGTGAACCCTTGAGCTGCCTCAATAATGAAAATGAAAAATATCAGCAAGTTTTATGTGGGTTGTGGAAATTCACTGTGGTCAGTTGTGGATACTTGATGGTCCTGACCCACAGTGATGACTATGATGATGACACCGTGTTCATTATTGTCCTTACTATTAAACAATCATCCTATTGCTTGGGCTGGAAAGATGGTTCAGTGGTTAAGAGCACTGTCTACTCTTCTAGAGGACCCGGGTTCAATTCCTAGCACCCACATGGCAGCTAATAACTATCTCTAACTTCAAGATCTGGCACTCTTACAGACATGCATGCAAAACACCAATGCACATAAATAAAAATTAAAAAAAATCATCTTATTGCTTATTAAACACTTATGTGTTTGTCTGTTTGTTAATTTCCTCAGTTAATTCTCACAGCCACCTTTAACTTAGTAACAATCCCATTTTATAGCAGAGGAGACTATTTGAGAGCCTAGGAAACTTATCAAATCACATAATATCAGAAGGTAGAGCTGTAGTTCTGAAATTAGTTTGTTTGACCTTTAACATCCTCCCTTTTCATGTTCTGTATTTGTGGAGTATATCCTAAATCCTCATCACCTTGGAAGACCATAGGGCCAGTGACAAATGCCAAATTCTGCAGTTCTGTTTAGGATTAGTCTTAGGAGAATGAGCATGATTTTTATTGCTTATTGAAGTTTTATTTTTCAAAATAATAATTCTATATGTTGAAAATTTATAAACTTCTGCTAACACAAAGAAAGACTATATATCCCTCTTTCCCTGTAGGAATTGTCCCCTTCACGGTGGATATTCTGCTTATCATCTTCTGAAGTTCATCTCGTACAATTATCTGTTCTTCAGGTGTCATAAAATCTTTCCATCTTATAATAGTTCCATCAAATAAACAAATGTCTTACTATGGATGAGATGTTTGCCTCCTATTAAATCCAAGTGGCATAAAGCCTAGACTTATGGCTAACCAAGTTCACTTGATATGCTTAATAATAACAAAGAAAAACAGGAATGTACAAATAAACAAAAGTAAATTCATAAGTTACACAGAAGAAGATCAATATTAGTTGGAAGTCTTTGCACTCCTCAACAATCTTCCATCTTAATCTCATGAGAATGAGCATCATTTGTGTGCTGCCTCCAGCCAAATTTCTGTCTGAATTCTTATGAAACATGAAATTTTTCTTCTCTTTTCTCTTCCTTCCACTTTCCCCTTACTTTTTCCTTCCCGTTTCCCCTCCTTTTCTTCTCTTTCTTCTTCCTAAAATAAGTAAACAACAATAAAAGAGTTTCAAAGCCTCAAGAAATTTACATTTTTTCTCCTCTGCTAATAAATAGCTAGAAAGTAGCAATGGAAAAAGATTAGTTGATGCTACCTCAAATTTCAGGTTGTTTAAACTGCAAATAAATTTCACTTACAGATTCCAAAAATATTCCTTGCTTTTTAAATATAACTGCTGATTCAAAAATGAGTTACCTTTGTAGGAAATTAGAAATGGATACTTACAGGTCACCATCTGATTATTTATTTGTAGATTATACTTTTCTTTAAGTACAATTTAGCTAGAAATGCACAACCAGTTCCGAACAGCTAAAATCTGCACACTATGAACCAGTCTTCTCCATTAGGACATTAAAAGAAAGTTTGACATAGAGATACATAGTTTCAAATTTAATGTCTCAACACAGGAGCCTGTAAAGTCATTGTGTTCACTTAGGATTCTGAATTATCTTTTCCTAGTATTAACATTATACTTAGTCAAAAATAATTTGTCTGTCAAATACTAGATACCTGGTATGGGTGGAAAATATATATGTTTCATTTAATATTATTTGGAGGAAAACAATAGCTCCATTCAATGGACAGAAGAAACCCTCTGATTCCAATTTTGTGTTTGTGTTATTATCTATTATAATACATGTAATAGGAAACTGGATTAGTTCCATTGTTTTGAGTGCTTCTACACCTCTGAGGCCATAAGACTCAATTCTCATACATGAACATCACCCATCCTGCATGTTAAGGTCTCAAGAGAGCCTGCAGCAGTATGGTAATTTCCTACCAGCCTATCAGTCATCGGTATGCCTTACCATTGTCCGTTTTGAAAATGATTCTGTAAGAACAGGCCTGAAAACATGGAGAAGTAAAATAAGTGACAGCTGAGACAGAGTTTATTTTTCTGTTCTCTGCAGACAAAAAAGAACCGATAGCCATCTCATTTGTAGCTTTTATTTTTTGGGGGACATATACTGATACACTTGGATATTAAAGCTCTAATTGCATATAGTTATCAAATATTCCAAAAACTATCTGTAACATCTAATAAACGGCAATAAAATTTATCATCAATCTCTTTGTTTCAAGCCTTTTGTAGATGCTTAGCTGTAACAGTGATATGCACAATGATGTTCTGTGATGACTTCAAAGAAATCTATACATTTTTTCTTTCTTCAGGTTAAATCATAGTTACAGGATATAAAAATTGCTTTGTCTACAATTACTACAACTTGTCCATGTGATAAATTGTGTGTTGGCATTTTCTTTACAGGAATTATTTTGCAATGTTTTGATGCTCAGTAAAGAGTAGAATGTTCTTTGGACAACCACTATATCTTTTGAATTATCTTTCTGAACTGTGAGTAAAGCAAGTACTCCTTCATCACCATGTTCTAGATATTTGTCATCTTTGCCTTTGCATATTATTTGTTTGAGTTTTGTATTTTGGAAAGTCAGAATTCCTCTTAATATATCAAAGAAGATAGGAAAAGGAGAAGACCTTTGGCTGTGGTTGCGGGAGCATGAGGCAGCAGCAGCTGTTCATATTCTGGTAGACTAGGAAGCAGAGTAGGCAGGGCAGAATTGGGGTCGGCATCACCTGCAAAGGCCCAACTTTAATGGTTTTCTGTTGGACAACACTCAACTTTTAAAGACTTTGTGATCAACTTAGTTCTCTAGAAAATGACTGTGGGACATTTGAGATTCAAACCACAACTGTAGCATAAACTAAATGATTGTGAACCTTCTATAGGACTGATTCTTGTTTTAAAAAACAATCCTGGTTACTTGAAACAGATTGAATTCTTAGTAAAATATGTAAAGGACAAGCTATTAAGTAATTAGCTCTTGCTAGAATCTTCTGTTAATTTCTCAATTATGTTAAAGTTTATATATATGTACACACATATACATATATTGATTTGTCCAGGAGCAGTGAGTTTGTGAGGAAAGACTCTAGATTAGCCTGACCATATTTGGAACTCTGATTATCTATGTTCAGTACATGATTTTACTATTTTCAAGTAAAACCTCCTTTTAACTTTTATCATGTCAGAAAGAAATCATGATCTTAATGTACCCTCTATTGTATAGCAGTTAGTCTTTTTATGATTTTAGTCAGAAATATTCTATGTCCTGCTGACTGCCTTATGGAAGCAAACACCAGAAATATTGTGCTGTTTGAAATGTTGGAATAATCAGTGTTTTCTCTATTCAAGTCATGTTAGGTAGTGTAATTCTACATGGGACAAATTTACAAAGATTAAAGAATGGGAGTAAGTGAAAGCTTTACTCTGCCCAAAACATTCAGCTGGAATCTATGTAGTACAGCTAATTATTTTTGGATCAGTGTCTACGGCTAATTGAAGGCATCTAGGAAGACAGATTTATAATATGTCTATCTGCTCTCAATGGCTTAGTGGCTTCATGATTCAAATAATCAAGCATCATTTAGATAGAATTCCACTCAAATGCTCTTCCAGAAATATTTCCCATAAGAGCCATTGGAACTAGCAGTATTATGTAAGGGATGGTCATTTCACAGACAAGTCAGCATTTGTCCCTCTGTCCACACTGTTAATTTTGCTCACATGTGACAAGCCTTGAATCACTCAATAATGACTTAGAAAAAGTAAACTCAGCTTCAAAAGAAGAATGACAGTCATTTCTTCTTACAGATAGCTGTCCACATAGGGCAAACAATGATGGTGCACAATGCAGACTTTCTTCTTTAGGTGTACCACATATTGTACATACAGACTTACTTCTTAAGCAACCATAAAGGAAGCAGAAGAATTTAGGAGGATTATTTTTGGCTTAAAAATCATTTTTCCCAGTAAAATAATATCATTGGCATAGTCATAGTTTTTTTTCTATTTTGTCTGGAATTAGTTTACTAACCATTTAAGAGTTTAAAATGTCAAGTTAATAAAGCAAAATTTCCATAGACTAGGGCAATCTTCTTTATTCATATGCAAGATCCCTCTACTAACCAATAGTAGGAGACTTGTGTGATGCTCAGATAGTTACTGTGTTGATGGTAATTTGGTTTATTGAAGTGAACACTTATTGCCTACTCACTATATGTCAGGCCCAGTGGCAGCATAATAATAAATGTGATATGGTGTCTGTGCTAAAGATTCTCACACCCACAATAGATTCAGAAACAGATAACATTGCAACATTGCCAGAATTGGTAACTATCATTAAACCCATGAGGAAAATTAATTTTATTTGAATTTTTATTCTATCTTTTTATTTCTCATCTATCTATCTATCTATCTATCTATCTATCTATCTATCTATCTTCATCATCATCATCATCTAGATCTATCTATGATCTGTTGATCTATCTATCTATCATTTATCTTCTTTTGTTAACTTTTTCTAAGTGGCTATTAATTATATAGTGTTGTAATGTGGCCACTTGATAAAATAAAGTAAGTTAAGCAGTCAGATGTACTTCTTACAAGGATGATATTAGCCTTTCCTATGTGTGCAAGTATAAGTGTTTGTCATTTTACAGCCTACATTAGTTGATGAATGACAGTGTCTCATTTGAGTCTCACAATAATCCTGTGAGGTAGATTTTATTAGTGAGAGACTTTAGACTTTAGTTTTAAACAGCTGAACTCGACATTGAGTAGTTCACTCTATATGTATTTCAAACTATAGATTCTCAGAGTGATGAGTATTAGACACAACAGAAGGCTGTATCTAACTGACTCAGTAAAGAAACTGCCTTGGTACATTGCCTCAGAGAAACAAAGTATCACATCTGCCATTATTGACTACAAGTACCAATTTAAATTTCATTTCATGAACTTGCTCCAAAACCACTGGTATGATTCACAATCAGTGGGAGCATATGACTGTAAAAACAATTATGATTTCCCTTTCTCTCCTCTACTTGGTGCATTCTGTTCTGACTGCCATCCCCAAGCCTTTCCATGGACTTTAGGGCTTATAGTGGATATTGGGGACTGGGCTAGACAATTTGGAAGATCCCAACTTCCAAACAGAGGATTCTCATGGGCAAAATGGCTATAGAAGTGCAATGGCAGGCAGAACGTGATAGTTGGTAGGTAACAGGAGTAGAAAAGAAGGTTAATGTGTAGCTTAGTTCCCATTGGAATGGATATCCTAAGATATGCCTAATGCTGCACTAAAGTATCCAAATTAAACTGATTTTTCTTTTTTTATTTTGTATTTAGCAAGAAAAACAGTAAATTGAATTTAAAATGCTGACAAGTTAACAATAACTATAAAGAAAATAAAAATCATAAGCATGACTTATCAAGGGTGATAATGCAAATAGTTTGCTACACATAATATTACTTTGTGTTCAGCTTTCCCTCTGGATTTTTTTTTCCTATCCCTGTATATTCCCATTCAAGGTCCCTTCCCCCTCCTACCACATCAGGTCCTTTTTTCTTTCTCCACAACTCCACACCCCCTCCCTGGGCAGGCTGCAGACAGTCCCATGGTCCCAATGATCCAATAAAGCTTAGTTCAGTCTCCACTCCTGGCAAATCCCATTTTGTCCCCCCTCCCTCAAGAGTGAGTCAGGTGTTCCTATAGGTGTAGTGGGATCTGAAGGGTCAGTCCAGGGTGTTTCTGATCCCAAGCTGTTTAGTGGTTGTGGTTTGCAGCTTGGGCATGCTTGGCTTTTTTCTTGTTAGTTTGTTTAGAGACCACTAATGAGTGAGTACATCCCCTGCTTATCTTTCTGGGTTTGTGATACCTCGCTCAGGAGGATATTCTCCAAATCCATTCAGTTGCCTGCAAATTTCAGGATATCATTTTTTCTTACTGCTGAATAGTACTCCATTATGTAGATGTACCACAGTTTGTTAATCCATTCTTCAGTTGAGGGACATCTAGGTTGTTTTCAGGTTCTTGCTATTACAAATAATGCTGCTATGAACATAGTTGAGCTAATACCTTTGGAGTGTGACTGTGCATCTTTAGGGTATACACCCAGAAGTGGTATTGCTGGGTCCTTGGGGAGATTGATTTTCAATTTTCTGAGAAACCGCCATATTGCATTCCAAAGTGGCTGAACAAGCTTACACTCCCACCAACAATGGAGGAGTGTTCCCCTTGCTCCGCATCCTCTCCAACATAGGCTGTCATCTGTGCCTTTTATCTTAGCCAATCTACCAGGTGTCAGGTGGTATCTCAAAGTTGTTTTGATTTGCATTTCTCTGATGGCTAAAGATGATGAACACTTTTTCAGGTGCCTTTCAGCCATTCCTAATTCCTCTGTTGAGAATTCCCTTTTTAGATCTGTACCCCATTTTTTGATTGGGTTATTCAAGGTTTTGGGCTCTAGATTCTTGAGCTCTTTATATATCTTAGAGATCAGTCCTCTATCACTTGTAGGGTTGGTGAAAATCTTTTCCCATTCTGTAGGCTGTCATTTTGTCCTATTGACAGTGTCCTTGGCTTTACAGAAGCTTCTTAGCTTCAGGAGATCCCACTTATTGATTGTTGGTCTTAGTGCCTGTGCCACTGGTGTTATATTTAGGAAGTGGTTGCCTGTGCCAATGTGTTGGTGAGTATTTCCCACTTTCTTTTCTACCAAGTTCAGAGTGGCTGAGTTTATGTTGAGCTCTTTGATCCACTTAGATTTGAGTTTTGTGCATGGTGACAGACTCGGATCTATTTGCATTTTTATACACACTTTCATCCAGCTATGCAACACCATTTGTTAAATATACTATCTTTTTTCCATTGAATGTTTTGGGCCTCTTTGTCAAAGATCAGGTGTTCATAGGTTTTTGAGTTAATGTCTGGATCCTCATTTCTATTCCGTTGATCCACAAGTCTGTTTTTAGGCCAGTACCAGGCTGTTTTTATTACTGTAGCTCTATAGTATAACTTGAAGTCAGGGATGGTGATACCTCCTGAGGTTCTATTGTTGAGTAAAATTGTTTTGGCAATCCTGGCTTTTTTGTTATTCTAAATGAAATTGAGTATTGTTCTTTCAAGGTCCAAAAAATATTGTGTAGGATTTTGATAGGCAGTGCATTGAATCTGAAGATTGCCTTTGGTAGAATTGCCATTTTTAGTATGTTGATCTACCTATCCAGGAACATGGGAAAGCTTTCCATTTTCTGATATCCTCTTTAATTTCTTTCTTCAGTGATTTAAAGTTTTTATCAAATAATTCTGTTACTTCTTTGGTTATAGTTACTCCAAGGTATTTAATGCTGTTTGCAGCTGTTATAAAGAGTGTTGTTTCCCTTATTTCTTTTTTAGCCCTTTTATCTTTAGTGTATAAGACTGATTTCTTTGAGTTAATCTTGTATCCTGCTACATTGCTGAAGGTGTTTATCAGCCATAGCAGTTCCTTGGAAGAATTTTTTGGGTCACTTATGTATACAATCATATCATCTGCAAATAGAGATAGCTTCACTTCTTCTTTTCCAATTTGTATTTCCTTAATCTCTTTTTGTTCCCTTATTGCTTTAGCTAAAACTTCAAGAGCTATATAGAATAGATAAGGAGAGAGGGGACCTCTTTGTCTAGTTCCTGATTTCAGTGGGATTGCTTTGACTTTTTCTCCATTTATTTTGATGCTAGCCATTGGCTTTTTGTAAATTACCTTTATTATATTTAGATATTTTTCCTGTATTCCTGGTCTCTCCAGAACTTTTATCATAAAGGAGTGTTAGATTTTGTCAAAGGCTTTTTCAGCATTTAAGGATTTAATCATGTGGGTTTTGTTTTTAAGTTTGTTAATATGATGGATGACATTTACAATTTTTCATATATTGAACCATCTCTGCATTTCTGGGATGAAGCCTACTGGATGATATTTTTATATATTGCTGCATACGGTTTGCCAGGAATTTGTTGAGAATTTTAGCATCAATATTCATGAGGGAATTTGGTCTGTAATTCTCTTTCTTTGTTGCATCTTTGAATAGCTTGGGTATTAGGTTTTTTGTGGCTTCATAAAAGGAGTTTGGCAATATTCCTTAAGTTTCTACTCTATGAAACAGTTCGAGAAGTATTGGTAGTAATTGTTCTTTGTAAGTCTGGTAGAATTCTGCACTGAAATCATCTGGACCTGGGCATTTTTTACTTGGGAGGCTTTTAATGGCACCTTCAATTTCCTTTTGTTATAGGTCTATTTAGGTATTTAATCTGATCTTGATTTATCTATAGTTCCAGCTAATTTTTCAGATTTTCTATTTCCACTTTTGCCTCACTTTGTGCCTTTTTTATTGCTTCTATTTCAATTTTTAGTTCCTACAATGTTTGTTTTATTTTTTGGTTTTCTTTTTCCTGGTTTTCTTTGTTTTCCTTCAGGGATTTGTTCATATATTCTATTTTTTTTTTGTATTTTCTTCTATCTCTTTAAGGATTTTTTTTTATATTCTCTTTTAAGGCTTCTATAATCTTTATAAATGTGTTTTTGCTGTTGGTTCCTTCTGTTTTCTCTTCATTGCTCTGTTCATGTCTTGATGTTTTAGAGCCTCCAGTTCCTTCTGATGTCGCCTTGTTGTTCTTTATATTATTATATGTGTTCTTGCACTGGCATCTGCCCATTGCTTCAGTTGTTCACACTTAGTCATCTCTAAGTCAGTTGTGATTAGAGGGCTTGTGTTTCTTTTGTGTGCTCTGAACCCGTGGTCTACACAGTCTCTGACTTTGCACTGGACATGGGTCTGTGTTTCAAAGAGGTCTGTCTTTCCATCTATAATTAAGCAATTCACCCTGGAGGCAGTGCCAGGCCTAAGAAGGTCCCTTGTGCTAGGAATTTCTGGGGATGGACCCTCCCACTTTTAGCCTAGGGCCAGTAAGCTAGCCTAGAGTCTGAGATCTGGACCCTGGGTGTGAACCTGGTCACGGGAGAGAGATTCTCTGTGAGACAGTCCAGGAGCTGAGGTTCTCTCACCTGTGAGTTTGCTTTGGACACAAAACCAACTTTTAAGAATATAAAACAACTCCAGTTCATTGTGGTTTAATGAGGATATTAAAGTTGAAGAAGCATTTTGCTGTTTTCATGCATTGGGCTCATATAATTAATTAGAAATTTGCATTAATGTATTCCAATTTATGAGAATGGGACTTTATTGAATAAGTAATTTAAAGGTACTTTCTATTTCTGATAGTCTATTTCATTATCATTTTAATTCTTTTAATAGGTCCTTTGGTCAAAGTATGTGATACCTTAGCTTTAATATTGTTTATTTGAAGAAAAAAGGCCATTTAATTATTTGGTTTATGATAATTTATAGATTATGGAGATGAAAGATTAGAAGTGGACTATTTGTGCATCTTTTTGGTTTTCTATAAGGAGGTAGGTACATAAATGGTGCTCAATAAATAATATAAGGTGGGTTCAATAGAAGCAAGTTTGTAATCAGCAAACACAGCATATTTCCATTTGAGCAAAATGGAGGAAGGTATATCCATACATATTTTTACTTGCTTTTTTCTTTTCTTTTTTTTAAGATTTATTATTTATTATGTATACAGTATACAGAAGAGGATAACAGTTGTCATCATAGATGGTTGTGAGCCACCATGTGGATGCTGGTAATTGAACTCAGGACCTCTGGAAGAACAGTCAGTGTGCTTAGCCCCTGAGCCATCTCTCAAGCCTGAGCTATTATTTTTTCAAAAATATCTTTGTTCCTTTATCTTTCTTCTCCTGGAATGCCCATAATGCATATCACAGCTCCCTTAAGCTTTGTTCACTTCTGTCTTTATTATTTCTGTTTCTCATCCTTTAAAATGTCAATGAAAATTTTCAGGCAAATGGATGGATAGGGAGAATATTCTCCTGAGCGAAGTATCACAATCCCAGAGAGAGAAGCAGGGGATGTGCTCACTCATTAGTGGACTTTAAAGAAAAAAAAAAGAGAAAGATGTCATTGTACACAAGAACTCAAGGCTAGAACATAACTAATTCTTACAATGCTTCACTTCTACATTGATGGCCTCTGGCGGGGTGTGGGTGAGGAAAGACTTGTTTTTCTTTTTCTATTATTATTATTATTATTATTATTATTATTTGGTTGTGGTTTGCCGCTTGGGCATGTTTGGCTTTTTTTTCTTGTTTGTTTGTTTATAGACCACTAGTGAGTGAGTACATCCCCTGCTTATCTCTCTGACTTTGTGAGACTTCGCTCAGGAGGATATTCTCCAAATCCATCCATTTGCCTGTGAATTTTAGGATATCATTTTTTTCTTACTGCTGCATAGTATTCCATTGTGTAGATGTACCACAGTTTGTTAATCCATTCTTCAGTTGAGGGACATCTAGGTTGTTTCCAGGTTCTTGCTATTACAAATAATGCTGCTATGAACATAGTTGAGCTAATACCTTTGGAGTGTGAATGTGCCTCTTTAGGGTATATACCCAGAAGTGGTATTGCTGGGT
>PVIH01017439.1:0-41832 GCA_004025045.1 Sigmodon hispidus | reverse complement strand
ATGTAGGTTGTGGGGACCGAACTCAGGTCCTTAACCATTGATTCATCTCTCCAGCTGCACTGTCTGCTCGTATCTCATAGAGGAAGTAGACATGTATATGACTTCATCCATTAGACTGTTGTAAGTACAGGGCAAAAGCAATTAGAAGATCAAATGGGAGCATTCAGGAGGAAGTATATATGAGGAGAAAGGGAGAGAGAATGAGGCAGAGAGAAGTGATAGGGTTAGTCAGAAAGTTTTACAAAGTATGTGGTGATGGGGGATCAAGTTAAATTTGTTTTAGGAAACTGCAATGCCCAGGGAGAGAGGAGGAAGGTCTTCACTAAGATAGAAATCAATCTCAAACTGAGTATGGCATAGATTGCTCTTATGGTTCCTGGCTCCCTCTGAACCAGTGTGATTATAATAGTCAATGCCACATTGAACTTCTCTCAGTATTCTTAGATGAGAATCTTCTATGATACCTTTTCTTTACATGTTCTATTCCCAGCATCTACATTTCAACTACAACCTTGAGAGATCTCTTCAGCTGCCACCATGTTTCAGTCAATGGGGAGGCAGGCTGGTGAGCTCAATTGGTACACACCATTCTTTGTTTTCTGGATGACCTGATAAAATAGGACTCTGCTGCCCAGGCCATTTTAGAAGAAGAATGGCTACAATGTGTGTACTAATTTCTCTCTGGACAGTGTCCAAAAACATTGTTTAGAATCTTCCAGAACCAACTAAAATAAGGGAGACTTAGGTAGAATAACATCTTCATCTGCTTTTATTATAATTTTGGATCAAGGGTATCACAGATCAAAGATGTGTACTATTCTATTTCTCTCTTTATCAAAATTGCTTTCAGGTAGTTAAGGGAACATTTGTCCTAAAAAAAAAAAAAAGGAGTGGAAAGTGCTCCTTTTTGTTGTCCACTAAGCTTTTCCTGAATGAACACAAGTCTTTGGAGTAAGGCCTTTTGTCCTGGCTGGGTCTACTGCAATTACAGGTGGCCCATTATGTTCTCCTTAGGCTTTGCTACAGCAGAACTACAGAAAACTAAGTTAATTATTAAGGTGGTTGATATGATGTGCAGACCAGAAGAAAGCTTAAATGAAGCCCTTTGAAGGGCTGTTATCCTGAATTGTAATAGGTTTTACTGCTGTTTACGGGCTGGAGAGATGGCTCAGCGGTTGAGAGCGCCGTCTGCTCTTCCGGAGGACCCGGGTTCGATTCCCAGCACCCACATGGCGGCTAGCGGCTGTCTGTAGTTCCAGTTACAGGCAAACACCAAGGCAAATAGATAAAGTTTAAAAAAAATAAAATAAAAAAAAAAAAAAAAGAATTAGTGCATGATACTTGCCACAATTGGGTGAATTACTTAAATGCTAATGTCAACACCAGATGTAATTTAGAAGAGATATGGAGAAGCATTTTTCTGTTTTTAAATGTCAAAACTATTTCTCATCCATCAGCTCATCATTTTTCAATTTTCTTTTCACAAATATAGTACCTTGTCAGTGCTACTGAAGTCATAATTGATTTCACAGCTATGAAGCCATGGGAAGCCAAAGAACCTTCATTATAAGACAGAATGTGAAAAATATGAATGAGACACTGCTTCCTCAAGAACCACAAGATCAATAGACAAATGCAGCAGAGAGTGCCAAACCATGAATCTACTAAAGAATCTTAGTTGAGGATTAGTGTCAGATGCCAAAGAAGTAAGTCTCAAGTGACTACCAAGGGCTCAAATGTGGTGCTTAGTAGAAAAAAAGATGCTTTCAATTAGGCATCAAAGACAGTTACACACACACACACACACACACACACACACACACACACACACACACACACAACAAAACAATAAAACCAGAGAGAAGCACAGTAGACATAGGTCAAACAGACTGTATTTTACTAATGTAACACTGTTACCAATTTTTTCATTATTTGAAATTTTGATGGAAATGTATTTGTTCCAGGAAAGCGTGGGATGGTGCACTTGTCATTTTTATTGCATGGCTATCTCTACTCCTCTAGCTCCACTAATTAAAAATTATTGGCCAAATGCCTGTTTTTATTTTTATTGGTTTTATTAATTTTATTTTGTGTGTGAATGTCTGCATGTGTGTATGGGCACCATGTACATGCCTGATGCTCTCAGACGACAGATGCTGCTATAGGACCCCATGGAAGTGGAGTTACAAATGATTGAGAGCTGCCATGTGGGTTCTGAGAGTAAAACTCAGGCCCTTTTCAAGAGCAGCAAGTGCTTCTAACTCTTGAGCCAGCACTCCAGTTACACTTGATGATGTTCAGCTGCAGTCTTTGGACACTCTGTGAATGCCCAAGATCTTCTTGCTGCTTGGAAGACCCCACTGTTTACTCTCAATCGAATTCAGCCATCTCATTGGTTCTAAAAGGTATTTTTGTCCATACGTCACAGTCACTCCCAAGCCCCTAGATGTACTCTATCTAGATCTCCTGTGAAGTACTTTAAAGAATAAAGCCCTCTTTCCCAAAAATTTTCAGGGACTATTAGGTCAATAAGTTATTAATATGCATCTTATGAACAACTGATTTTCTGGCAAGTGTGCTTGAAAAACTTAATTTGCTTATCTCCTCTTGGAAGAGAAATAATAGCATTCAACAATGATGCTAAGAACCCTTGGAATAGCATGAAGTCACAGCAGCTGCATTTATTGGCATTGGGCCTGCACCAGACTGGCCCTGTCAACAGTCAGTCATGGATGAGAAAGGAACACTTGAGACCTTTGATAGTTAATTTTAACTGTTAACTTGACACAATGTAAATTTACCTGCAAAGAGCGTCTTGTTGAAGGTTTATCTAGAGGGTGGCCTGTGAGCATGTCTGTAGGGAATTGTCTTGACTGCCTTAAATGTAGAAGATGCATTCTTTCTGGATGGCTCCATTTTGTGATTTGCAAACAGTTTGAGTATAGAAAGGTGGCTGGGTGCAAGCAGGCATGTACAGTTCATTTTTTCTGCTCTTCTATGGATTTAAGGAACAGCTTCAGGTTCCTTTGCTTTGACTTCCCAGCAGTAACCTGGGATTGTGAGCTAAAAGAAACCTTTTCTCCTCTAAATTGCTTCTCGTCAGGATATTTTATCACAGCAACCGAAATAAAGCTAAAACAGAGTTCCACCTCTTAGTGCCCAGCTATTGGCTACTGACAGGATCTGGGAGAAGACACAGTGTTGTCTTCAATTGTGTGCCCACTAGGCTCCAGTGAATAGTTCAAATCCTGTAGTGACACAGACAGCCATGGTTAAACTCAGTATCAAAACAAAAAGGCACAATTGTGAGGGAAAAGTTTGTAATGACGAGGGAGGGAGAAATGACATGATTAGAGGTAGAAAACAGAGGGTAGGGGGAGAGAATAATCAGAGGGCATTGTCTACACTGGAAAATTACCAGAGCATAAATCTAATTTTAAAACAATGTTTCTAATAAGAACTACCCATTTTTTGTGTAAGTCAGTTTATATTCTATATGTATTGATCCACAAATCATCTCTCCTCATTTAATAGCTGGCAATATATGATGTAAGTACCATTCTGTAGCATTCAGCTACAGATTAAGGGAAATTTACTAGGGGACATGCAAGCATTTTTGACGTCATTTGGAAATTCTGTGGGGGTTAGAGCCTTCTTGAAGCTCTGTGAGTCATCTGTGCTAAAAAAATAACTATCTCTCTATAACTGATCTCCACCTGCTCATGAGTTCTCATTTCCTCCAAAGGAGGGAATTGCTTACACGCTGTCTCTTTGAAATGACTCAGTCTTTTCTGGTTTAAAACTTAATCCCTTTTGGATAATTAGTTACTCATTTGGTTCAGCATTTCAACTTAGTCCATTCAGTAACTGCATCACAGTTGCTCTTAACTTTCCTGTTCTGTTTCTGTGTTTTCTCCTCCTTTGATCTCTGTTCTTATTGTCTTATTTTCCACTTTAAACCCTGCCTCTCCACACCTCTGTTTTTAAATTTCCTTATCCTCCTTTTGAGGTCTATGTACTTTTGCAGGAAGCAGCTCCTTATACAAGAGAATGTTTGGCCACATTGCATACTTGAAGTAATTATTGAGATCTGTCATTGTGAGACCAAATATTCAGAAGAAGATAAGGAAATAATGTTAAGGTTTTTGGTGGGGGAAGTGTATCTTAGAGCTAAAATATATGAGAAGGGTAACTGGACACTATTCCATATAACAGACAAAGAGGGACTAACTGTATAGCTCAGTGGTAGAATTCATGTACAAAGTCCTGAAGTTGATGGGAAGGAAGGGTAGAAGAAAATATTTTTTTTAATTTTTGAGATGGTGTCTTAGGTTTTTTTTTTATTGCTGTGAACAGACACCATGATATCTCTTGTAAAGAAAACATTTAATTGAAATGACTCATGTACAATTTGAGAGGTTCAGTTCATTACTATTATGGTGAGGAACATGATGACATGCTGGTAGACATGGTATTGGAGAGGTAGCTGAGAGTCCCACATCTTGCAGGGAATAGAAAGGTGACTGAGACACTGGATGATATCCTGAGCCATAGTAACATACTTCCTCCAGCAAGGTCATTTCCACTCCAAGAAAGCTGCATCTCCTAATCATGTCACTCCCTATGAGATTATGGGTGCCAATTACATTCAAATTACCATAGGTAAGGTCTTGCTCTATTGGGCTGGCTAGCCTAGCACTTGTTAGGAAGCTCAGGTTAGTCTTGTTCTTATCACAATCCTTCTGCCTCTGTCTTTGGAGTGCTGTGATTAAAGACTTGCACCACCACATCTGGCCAGAAAGATAAATCTTTTTACAAATTTGCTTTAATATAGGAAGTAAAGCAAAGTGAAACATGTTGACAATTTCATGGCAACCAGCCATAATGCCATGCCATCACAGGGAAGGTGAGAAGCATCCTAATAAAATTATTTTTTATTCTAGCGTAGGATGCTTTTGAACAATTTATTTATAAAGCCAATGAAAAGCCCTGTATGTCTAAGATGACAATAGATAGAACAATAAGGAAGATGCTGGACTTATGCATACAAAGAAAAATTAAACTAACCTGTCAGAACCTATTATTTATATGCTGCAGCGTCTGGCTTCATTACTTTATAAAATGCCTCCCATTTGCTTCCATATCTTTTGTTGATGTTCTGTAGAGCTGATCAAAAAAGAAACAAACATGTTGTGCCCTTTAAAAATTATTGAAAGGAATAGATTTTTTTCTAGGCCAACTATTACAACACGTATATGTTTTATTGCTGCCTGTCTGTATAGTCCATTAAGAGATCCAAATCCATGTCTGCAATTTGAGCAGTAGTTGCTAAGTGGTAGGAGAGTGTAGAAAGTGGCTTCCCGCATGCCCACATTGCACTGGGTTTTTCTCTTTTTTTTCTCTCTAAAACACTCTCCTTCTTTTAATAGATGCCTGTTGTCAACTAAAACCAAAAAGAACATGAAAGGTAAAGGAAGGGTTATATTTAGGGGCTGGAAAGATGGCTCAGAAGTTAAAAGCCCTTGCTATTCTTGCACAGAACTCAAGTTTGGTTCCCAGCACCCACATGGTTGCTCACAACCTTCTGTGACTCCATTTCCATGGGGTTTGCTGCCCTCTTTTAATCTCTGCAGGCACCAGGATGCATATGTATACATACATACATACATAAAAACACATACATAAAATATGTAAACACAAAAAGCCATATCTATAAAAATGTAACAAATTACATGAATTTTGAAGCAGAAATGTTTATTGCACTCAGAAATATATGCAATAACTTTAGGAGCCATGTATTTAAAGGTGGAAAGAAAGCCCCACCTGCCCAGCATCTGTCTCATTGTCTTAATCAAACACTGGATAAGTCTCTTTACCATTTTTAGAAGTAAACACTTGAAACTGACATTTTGACCACTATCTTTACCTAGAAAAATGTTTAAATGTTCTAAGTGCCCTGAAGCTTGAAGGCCTGCTTGTCACTATAATAATGTTGACTGACAATCCATCCTTCAGGTCTAGACTATTGTGAGTACCTTTCTGTGGGGATTTGAATGAGAATTTCCCCCATAGGCTCATATATTTGAATACTTCATCTCCAGTTGGTGGAACTGTTTGGGAAGAATTAGGAGGTGTGGCCTTGTTAGAGGAGTGTGTCACTAGATTTGTCACACTTTGAGATTTCAAAAGGCCATCCCATTCCCAATTTGTTGTGTTCTCTCTCTCTCTCTTTCTCTCTCTCTCCCTCTCCCCCCCCTCTCTCTCTCCTCTCTCTTTCTGCCTCCAACTCGAAGATCAGGATATAAGCCTTCAGCTACTGGTCCAGCAACATGCCTGCCTGTCTGCCTGCATGCATGCTTCCCACGATGTTGATCATGCATTCTAACTCTCTGGAACCCCCCAAGCTCCAACAAACATTTTATTTTGTACTTGCCTCAGTCATGGTTTTTCTTCAGAAAAATAGAAAAGTAGCTGACACTATCCCACAATATGGTTTATGGTAGAGTTTTACATTCTTTTTTTGACTTGCTAGCTCTGTAAACCTGGGCATGTGATTTTGCCTTAGTTTTATCACAGTTACAAAAGTGAATATAGTGAAGATTCTATATATGTTGATTCTATATATGTTGTTATGAGAAAGTATTTGGATAACAAAGTATAAACTCATTAGTTATTATCTTTTAAAAATATATCTATTTCCTGTATCAGTGAAGAATAGCAGTGAGGTCCCCCTTTTCCCAATATGAATTTGTAGCTGCTTGCTAAGCTACAGAATTTAAAGCCACTTTGGGATTGATTATGATAAACCTGACTTCTCTGAAGATGAATCTGATACTCCTTCCTTGGTGAGAAGGTAGCCCCAGGTCCTTTCCTCCAAGAACAAATAGCCTTGCAATTTTTCTGTTGTTCCTGAAACCTACATCAGTTTTGAACTGGAGCTTGTGTATGGGGCTGGAGTAGAAACTGAAAACCCTCTGTGTTTCACTATTTCATTGAGAAATTTATTGTCTTTATTCCCTTTTCTCCAAAGAATTTAATCTCACCAGATCCTTAAAATTCAATACTTTGGGAATTTACAAAAGTGAATTTTAAAAAGTGAAGAATGATTTTAGTTGCACAAAGAATTCTTTGCCTTTCTCCTTACAGCTTTTTTTTTTTGAGATAGAGGTCCCTCTGTTTTGCCCTGCTATTGCCCCATTCTGAGGTCCTAAATCTGTTTCTTTTCATTTACTTTTTTCTTAAGCATCTCAAGCCTGGACTCATTTCCAACAAGTCTTCCTAGAAACCCCCTTTAAAACTGTTCCTAGAATTTTATTCAACATTCCTTCCCCCTACCTCAGACAAACTGTTCTCTGCTTCTACTCACTTGCTCAATGATAGAAATCTAGGAGAAATTTTTTACCCAAGCAATGACCAGTAAGAAAATGGTCGGTCACATCTGCAGTTCAAGAGGCATCAGTTGTTGGAGCACCCCTGTAAACTTGGAATGACAAAGATTTATAGCCAGGATTAGAAAAAAATCTTTAAAATGGAAGGAATTCTCCCATTATATGATGCCTGAGATATTACACTCAGAACAATGCATTCTAGGGGCTAGGTATGTATCTTAATGGTAGAGTGTGTGATAAGCATATACAAGGAACTGAACTCAAACCCAGCACCAACCAAACAAACCAACCACATTTTAACCGATAAAGGGATAAGGTACAAACTGATAGAAGCCCCAGGGAAGTAGGTTCCCAGGGTAGGGGGTGGGGAAGGGCTGGAGAGTGGAGTGTGTCAACAAGGATCAACTGCTGACTTTTCTCCTTTGCATGGTGTCCATCTGGCCCCAAGTTGTTGATTTGTGAGGAGGAATGCTTCCTGCTTTGTCTTGTTACTTTATCCCTGGCAGTGAAGGGCAGGGAGAAGAACAAGGGACAGCTGTTTAACATCCTGCTCTAGCTGCTTTGCTGGGAACAGAGTGGAAAGAGGAATGCATTCATGTTTATTGAGCACCTGCTATCTGCCAGTTACCAGGAATGTCCACATCACATCAGTATTAGTCCATAGGCGGGGTGTGTGTGTGTGAGAGGGGGGGTTTCAAATAACCCACCCAAAGAGTCAGCCTGCTGGGAAAGAAGTGAGGATGCCAAAAGCCATAAGGCAAGCTCACTTAGCCATCTTGTGCTCATCATTATTATCTGCTTTTCAACAGATGTGGAAGCTGAGAATTAGGCTGAAATGCTCTCCCAAGATCCCACAGCTAGTTTATGGTAGAGTTGGCTGAGTTTGGGTTCTCTTCTATTAGTGAGAAATCACACATCTTTCTTGTACCGGTACGGCATGCAAACCTGAGGAAAGGGACATGTCTGATTTCACTTGGGCATTTCTGTTAGCAGTATCAGGTGTTAAACTAGAGGTACGCACATTTCCAGAGGAACCCAATTAGAAAAGGAAGCACAATGGGATAGAATGCACAGTTCTTCCTTGGAAGCTGCCTAGATGGGCAGAGAAGCAAAAGAATAAAAGGAGGAAAGAAAAAGAGAGAAAGCAAGGCAGCCAAAGGCATATATTTTTAGAGAGCTGAAAAGATAAAAATGATAGTCTCCCTTGGAATTTGTCTTAATGAGCAAGACTCAATCAATGGGAAGCAACAGATGGGATAATTTAAAGTTCAACTTTCCTTCTTCTGTTTCTTTGTATAAAAGAGAACCAACTTTTTGATCTTTTTTCCCCAGCTGTAATATTCTGCTGCATAAAGAAGATTGAACACCGAGTACCACATTAATATGTTATTGGCATCTTTCTTTTTTCATATCCTACATGTTGATTGTAAAACCGTCCAGAGAGACTGATAGCTGTAATATATTACAGTTTCTCAACCTCAAATTAATTTCATAACACTATAGTACAGCCAGATACTCTGTGCTCCAAGAAGTATCTCAAAATAGGTAATATTCTTTTTCTTTGAAGCCCTGGTTCTGGATATTTTATTTATTAGGTAACCTGGACGTTTTTCTGCTCCCATTACCCAATGCAGTAATTACCCCTACCCTGAACGATCCCCAGCCTGCATCAGATGCCTCTATGTGAATCCAGGGAGAACTGAACAAGTATAGGAGGAGCAGAAGAGAACTGTGTGTGGGATTTGCAGTCCTTGTCTCCATACTTAGAGCGGCAAGGTAAGTAGAGAGACCCTTGGAGACACAGCTTAGGCTAATGAGCTCATTCAGCAGCTAGGCAAAGTACCTGTCAGGGCATCACTTGAACCCTTTCCTTCTCTCACAGCCCTGTTTCCCCCCCCCAAGAGAGAAAGAGAGCCTAAGTGTACTCTTTCTGTGGTTCATTAGGGGCAATAGTTGTGAGGGAAGTTTGTAAGCACTCTGGCTCCCCACTCAGTGAGTCTCAGGAACTCAACATGCCACAAAGAATCAGAACTAGATGTCAGGCTTGTACTCTTTTTCTCTAGAGCTGTGCAGTCCAGTATGGTCACCACTGGTCAATATCACCATTCAAGATAGCTTACTTTTGCCAGGTGGTGGTGGCACACCCCTTTAATCGCAGCACTCAGGAGGTACAGGCAGGCAGATCTCTGAGTTCAAGGCTAGCCTGATCTACAGAATGAGTTCCAGGACAGCCAGGACTACACAGAGAAACCCTGTATCATAAAAGTAAAAAATAAAAATAAAAGAAAATTTACCAAGATTAAATTAAATTAAAATTTCTTAAAATTCAATCAGGTTAAAATTTAGTTTGTCAAGGAAGCTGAGGACACAGCTCAGGGATAGAGTGCCTTCCTAACAAGGTATCAGGGCCTGAGTCTAACCCCCCACACCCTGCACTTCCACAAACCAAAAAACATCACCAGCAGCAGCAACAACAAAACTCCCCCCAAAACAGACAAATAAACAGCAACACACACACACAACAACAACAACAACAACAACAACAACAACAACCTCCTCCATTTAGACTTACTGATGCACACCTGTAACCCTAGCTACTTGCCTGGCATGCAGCTAGGAAGCATGAGGATTTCCTGCCTGAACCATGTACTGTTCAACATTAGCCTGGCAACTTAGTAATAATTGGTCTAAAAACTAAAAGCTGAAAGGTGAATGGAGTAGGAAGAAAGCTCTGTGGCTGTTTTTGCCTAACATGTGAAGCTCTTGGTTAAATCCTCAGGATTGAAAAAATATATATTTTTTTAAATCACAGTAGCTTTGTTTGAAGTATTCAGCAGTTACACACAGGTAGTGACTATCATATTGAAGAATGCAGACAAAGAACATTACCATCATTGAAGAAAGTTATCATTTACAGCTCTTCTCTTGACTCCAACTGTGTCTGATCTTTAAAGAAGAGTAGGATAGTGAATGGTTTGAAGAAGAAAGAATTTATAGAGACTCATTGTTCATTGTCACTGTTTTTGTATGGTATATTTCTCTGTAAAAGGAGCATCTTTGAATAAGTAGTTTTCTACAGAGTATTCTCAGTTGTCAGGAAGAATGTCAGGTACCTGAGAAAGTTGTGTACTTTATAAATCAAGTGGAATACAATAAAATGAGATAGGGGAGGCAGAGCACATAAAGTTCAATGGGTATGAAAACAATTAATTTCCCCCCATCTAAGGTAAACAGAAATTTCTCCAGTTTCTTAATTGTTCTTTTTTTTTTTTAAATGTGGTTACTATAACTATGAAATTAATTCATCACTAAAAATAGTCATCCATCAAAGTTCACATATTTGGTTAATATTTAGCTTATTCAATATATACTTTTTAGAACTTGTGATGTTTATCAAGAATACTTATAGGTCTTTGCTGGGCATCAATAACAGATGCTTAAAAAGCAGAAATTTGCATTCTAGTAGGTAGAGATAGAAAGCTAGCATTAAACATTATAAACCAGTAGACATGAAGTATATGGTGATGTTTCCACGACAATAATGGATAACTGTTTATACTGGATGAGGCATGTTCCCTTGGTATTTTTGACAGAGTAATATTTTATAGGTATGAAAAGGTAAAATCCAGGTTGCCCAAAATTCATAAGTACCTATAAATACATTGTACTATGTGGTGGTAAGGCTGTGCCAAGTGGAATACTTTTACACAGTATTCATGGAACATTTTTTTCTCTTTCATGTATGTGTATATGTCTGCACATGTGCATGTTTGTGCAAGTGTGTGTGCATGTGGAGGTCAGAGAAAAACTTTGGGTGTCATTCCTCAGGAGCCATCTATTGTGATTTTTGAAACAGTCTTTCACTGATCTGGAATTTACCAATTAGGCTAGACCATCTGACCACTGAATCTTGGGTATCTACTGGTCATTACCTTCCCACCACTGGTATTAAAAGTGTACACCACCAACATGGAATGGCTTTTCAGCTGGGTTCTGGAGAATTGAACTCAGCCCTTGTGTTTGCAGTGTTGGCCCTTTACTTACTGAACCGTCACCCCAGCCCAGGACTTCCTGTTTTGGTGCCATTATGTTGTTATTTATTCTTTTTGGTTATATAATTTCTACTTTCAAGTTGATGGCTCACTCAAGGTAGACTGAATTATTTTCTACTAACAAAGAATTTCAAAAAATTTTACTACTTCATAACCCAAAAATTGTTTATTGTTTACTTTGTTTGTATACAAGTTCACCAAAAGCCTTGTTCATGGAGCTCCTCATAATAACACTTAAAATTAGGACAGTGAGAACTCGGCACAACAGCTCAGTAGACTGAGGCAAGAGGATCATTAGGCTGAGGCCAGCTTGGGCTACACAAAAAGATCCTATATCAAACTGGGCAGTGGTGGCACAGGCCTTTAGTTTCAGCACTTAAGAGGCAAAGATGGGGATCTCTGTAAATTCCAAGGTAGCCTGATCTACAATGTGAGTTCCAGGACAGTTAGAACTACAAAATGAAACCCTATCTCAAAACAACAAAATTCCCATATCAATCCAAGTAAAATAAAATAATAATGCCCACCAATATGAACAAATTTTGGATAAAAATATGTAATATATTTAACAAACAATGGCATAATTTATAGCAAGAGGCTGTATAGCCTCTCATAATATGGAAAAACCTCATAATAAAATGTTAAATGAAAGAAACCACACATAAAAACTGTACATAGTACACAGAATTCTAAAATGGCCTTCCAAGACTCAGTGAACCCACTATGTATGTACCTTGTTTTTGTTGTTCAAGCAAGCAGTAAAAAGTTGGAAGAAGCAATGAAATCTTCAAATCAGTTGCCTGAACAAAATGAAATCATACTCTGGTGACTCAAATTAATCTCATGGTTTTTAAAAATGATCAAAACTTAAGTAGAGATCTGTATGCAAATGTCAAAATGTAAACATTTAGAAAGAAATTATTTTACAATAGTTATTTGATATATGTATGCATATTGTATATTTGTATGTAATTTTACCACAACTTACAGTTGAAAACAAATTTTCACACAGAAGACAGCAGAATATATTCTTGGACTGCTGACATGAAAAAAATTGATATGAGAAAAGCTGTCTGTTGTTGGCCTGAAATTGGAAGAAGTCATGAGACAAGGAATGTTGGTGTCTTCTAGTTGCTGAAACTGACTTCAGTACTCTAACTACATTGAAATGGGTTCTGCTAAAACCAGTGGGATTGAAAAAAGAGCCCAAATCCCAAATGATATCATAATTGTTTTTGACACCTTTATTTAAACCCTGTAAGGCCTTGGGAAAAGAATGTAGCCACAATTAACCTTGGCTTTTGACCTACAGAACCTGGGATAACTGATTTCTGTTGTTTTGAGGTGCAGAGTCTGTGGTAATTTGTTGCTTGGCAATATAAAACAATTGCACTATGATTTGTTTTATAGAAAGCAGAAGACAGACAAAACTAATCTGTGCTGATATAGATTACTGTAGTTGGATTGGGGAGGCATCAGCTCACATGGATTCTTATTATTAATTATGAAAGTTCAGCCTTAGCTTAGGCTTGTTCCACTAGCTCTTATAACTTAAATTAACGCATTTATTTTTATCTATGTTCTGTTGCGTGGCCCATTACATCATCTGTCCATGCTGCGCATGCTGCTTCCTCCAGAAGGCTGGTAACTCTGCCTTCTTCACAGAGTTCTCTCTCCGCCTGGAAGTCTCTCCTATACTCGCCTAGCTATTGGCTGTTCAGCTTTTTATTACACCAGTCACAGCAATACATTTTCACACACAGTACAAATATCCCATAACAGATTACAATGACAGTGTTTGTTATTAAGGCTGATTAGTCATGTATGTTCACTTTATGGAAATACACCACTGTGTACTTATCCTGTGCTCACCTTCCTTTATGTATATTACATTTCAGTAACATGCATATGAAACATATATTTTGATTTAAAACCACTACAGATAGGCTAGATTGTATAATGTTTTTTGCAAATGAGTTTATTTTATTTTTAAAATTTCCCAAAAGTATACCTGTAAAACCACCCACACACTGGCCATAAGGATAGCCTTTACAAAGGATTTTACAACTCTATTTTTGTTTAAAGTTTTTATTAAAGTGTGCAGATTTAAAAGATGATATAAGAGAAAATATTAAGTCATTGTTAAAATAGGGTTAATTTGTATTTTTTTTCAGTGATGATTACTTGAATAATTAATAACATGGAGCTGGAGATATAGCTCAGTTATTAGAATGCTTGTTTAGCATGCATAAAAATCCTGAGTTCGATCCCTAACACTGCATAAACTAGGCAGAGTGGCCTACACTTGAGATAATGAGACTCTGTTTCAAAAATAATTAGGTAGATAAAATATTACCAAACTGAAAACATCCAAAATAATTTAAAGATAGAAAAGTTGCAAAGCTTATGTGGAGTTGCAAAGACTTACTTAAGCCCAAAATGCTGGTATAGACATTCACCTATGTTAGTATCTAAGAGCTATGCCCTCCCCTGGGCTCTGATGTCAGGCCCCATTTAAAGCAAGGTGCCCTTCCCTGGGCTCTGATGTCAGGCCCAATTTAAAGCAAGGTTTCCATGTGCATCTCCCTCTCTCCACCTTTGTCTTGGGAGCTCCCTTTACTCTTTCTTTCTTTTCTTTTTCTTTTTGCTTTCTCTGCTATTATAATCATAACCTCTCTGTTAATCACAACCATATTCATCTGACAATAAAGTTCTTTTCTACATAGAAACAGCTGTTAAAAGTTTCCTGCTATCTGCTGCTGCCTCCTGCCGAGTTCCCCCATTCTCATGTGCATCCATAAGTATCCACCACCAGATAACTTGGGTATATGGGAACCAAACCAAAATATGCACAAAATCCTAACAACCTAGGACTGTGATTTAAAGAAAATCCTAGACATCTCTTCTGCCTTTTTCATTAGGTGGCTACCTCTTCTCTGCCAAATCCCGTAACAGATAATTACATGCATCATCTCTAACTTCTCACGTATACTTTCCAAGGTAGCTGAAAAGTATCATTCACATTGTTCAGAGAGGAGATAACTGTAAGCCAAGGCTTTGCTTCAGGCTGCCAGCTAGTAAGGAGCAGGACTGAGATCCAAAGCTTAGCTTGAGTTCTCCCCAATGTGCTCTGGCTACTACAGCTGCCTGCTCTCGGGGTGAACTGATTAGAGTGGTCTAAATAATTCATTGAATTTAAACAAAGTTTGGGGAAGGGGATCCTCTGAGACCTGAACCCTTAGATAAGTAGAAATAATTGTTCTTTGGGTTATTTTCTTTC
The DNA here is from genome assembly GCA_004025045.1 of Sigmodon hispidus. NCBI lineage: Eukaryota > Metazoa > Chordata > Mammalia > Rodentia > Cricetidae > Sigmodon > Sigmodon hispidus. The sequence continues at coordinate 27,112 of PVIH01017439.1, read as the reverse complement.
CCCATACATACTTCAGGGAACTGTCAGGCCTGGTTGCAAAGCTGGGTGAGTGGGACTAACTTAAAAAGCAAGATGTTGTCTTCTAGAATGGGTTAAATAGATAGTTCTTAAATTTTCTCAGGGTGTCTGGCTGCCCAATTCTCCAATCTCCTTCTGAGGGCTTTCTTCACATTACAGGCGTTATTATCTGAATTTCAGTTCACTCTCAATGTGATGGCCCTGCAGAGATTATATTAATAACCTTGATGGAGACATGGAAAGTGAAACCAAATCTCTGCTCAAGAGAGTCCAGTCCTCAAGACAGAATGATCAAGTCATTCGTCCAATTGCAAAAGACTCACAATGGAGGCAACTGACTCCAGCCGGGACTTGATTTGGAATTCACTGAATACCCAGGAATTAGACACCTGACCTGGGCTCCACTTTCCAAAGCACTCAGGTTACTGCCATTAAAGAGCAGCCTGCAGCACTGACTAAGGGGCCAGCAGGACTTGTGTGAAGGAGGGCCAGAAGAAATACTTGCTCAGAGCACGTAATTTAGAGTTGGGATATGGGTTTACATAAATGGTCTGTTACTATTCCTTAGAGAGAGTTCTGTTTGGTCACTCCAGTTTTAGGGTATGGGTGCAATTCAACCTGAGTCTCCACCCTCATGGTTTTGTTGTTGTTGCTGTTTTATCTTCGATTGCTTGTTATAGACTTGTAATAAAGCAAAAAGATGTTTGGAAAACAAACAGGTATCTGTATAATTTTTATAATGCTCACAGCTCCATGATCGTTGAATGAACTCTTCTATGTCAGTGATTGAATGATTGATGAAATTTGTGTGGAAAAAATGATTTTCTATTGCTATTCAACTTGAAAATATCTTTGCTTAGGATGTTGTGGTATAAACTTCTAATATGGATGATAAATCATATCTAGCTATATTCCCAGACTTGAGTCAGCAGTCAGCAGAGAAAATTGTCTGACCCGCTTGCTGGACTCGAAAGTGCCCTGGCAAATTATGGTTGTTAGTTTGCTATTGCTACAGCATCTTAGCCTCTCAACTGCCCTGAGATTTTGCCTTTGATAAGAGAGATAGAAGCTGTCCATTTGGTAATTCATCATCTGACTCTCTTCCATAAGTCTCTGTAACAACAAGCACTAGTTTCCACTTTGACTTGCTACCAAACCTCTGGTAGAACTAGGAACTGTGGGAAGGATTGTGGTGAATGCAAAATGTCTTTTATTTATTGAACCCATGTTTATCATGGCCTCCCTTCTCTCATCTCTATTCAAAAAGAAGCTTGTAGAGTTGTTATTTTAAAAAGGCAGTTATTTTTTCTCCTGCTGGTATGGAAGTTTTGACATGGACTGCACTAAAAGTTTTACAACATAGTGATCTCAAAAGTTTGAGGGTACCTCATCAAATTGAGGGTAGGATTTGGAGCTGGAGAGAGCTGGGACAGTTTTGTATAACATCATGAACAAAGAAGGAACTAAGTACACTGAGGAAAACAAGGGAAAAAAGACAATGAACACATTTTCCAGGACACAAACATATCACAGAGACTGTTGCACATCAATACTTTTGCAGCATTATTCACAATAGCTAAGTTATAGCATGAGGGATGGATATAGAAAATCTAGATTTTATGCAGAATGAAATTTTATTCCTCTACAAAGAAAAATGAAATCATGCTATTCACAGAAAAATGGATGCAACTGAAAATAATCATATTTAGAGAATCAGCTTAGACTCAGAAAGACAAATTTCACATTGTTTCTCATTTATAGTTCCTAGATTGTATATAGTTACATGAAACCATGTATGTATATACAGCATGGAAGTGAATTGAAAGCTGTCTAGAAAGATGAGGGGTATTCATTAATAGAAGATGAGAGAGGAGAAAAGAGATGATGGGGAGTATGAGGGAGAATTTGCTCAACATACAACATATACATGTAAGAAAATTTGAACAAGTGAACCCTAAGTCAATTTCTATCAACAGAAGTTCCCCTTTCTGAAAATGAGACAGGTGGGGGATGGGTAGGCTAAGCAGCACTTCTGACACTCTCTCAGAGTGTGCCAACCTCCTAGTATTCATCTGCTGTCCTCAGGTTCTTTGCTATTTGCTGTATTTATTTACATTGGGAGTAAATTCTCTGAAAATGTGTTCGTTGAAGATGTTTAAGTGAGACATGAGACTACAAAAAGGGAAACGTGTATCATCACCTCTCTGTCCTTGAGTGTCAAAAATATTACCGTATCCTGATCTCTGTGGCTAGAGAGAAGCAAGAGGGCCATTAGCAGTGGTATTTCCATATAAGGTATGGCCACTGGCTAAATTCTTCAGCACCCATAGATGTAATTTCCTCATACATGTAATAAGGACAGGAACAGCTGCCTTGAAGGATTGTAAAGGTCCAGTCATTATCTGTGAACGTGTCTGGTAAACAGTGAAGCTCTAGACAAAATATTATTGTTATTGGGCACTTCAAGGAATGTTTATAAATAGAGAATCTAAGGCCCACACGTTCAGAAGTTTATTACTGAGCACAATAGACAATGTTTTCTTATGGCATCTCTCAGAATAAGTGTCAGATAATGTGCATGTTCCAAGGCTATGTATTATTGCATTGTTCCATCTAACAGTGTCTCAAGTTGTTTCTTCTTATGAAAATTCAGGCTCTGCAATCTCAGTTTCCTTCAGTGCCCCTTAAAAAGAATAGTAGACTAGTGAATATACTGCAGTGAGCAGTAGACTGGGCATTTACTAGAGCACTGAGCACTTCCTTCTCCATTACCTTTAGATCATGTGCAAGCCTTGCCACAGTCTTTCTGTGCAGCTCTTCAACCTAAGGTATGGATTATCTAAGTCTCTGGATTTTGTATTTGGAAAAATAATGTCTCATAGATTCCAGCTCATGCCCAGAAAACCTGGACCAGGGTTGGAATCATAAGGGCAACACTTACTACAGGTTGTACAACTAGAGATCTGGATTCAAGAACTAGTTAGTTCTAGCTGCGTGGTTGTAACAACAAATTTCAATTTGCAATGAACTCATTAGTTCACTAGGAATATTGACATAGTACCTGTATGGTGTTTAGTAGTATATTCAATATAAGAGATGTTTAGCCTAAGAGTTGTGAGCATCATTTGCTAAGCATTCTGGTGCTAACCAACAGGATATGTCACCATAGTGTATCATCCCTGACCATCACAGATCACTGGGGTTGGCACTTGCCAACATGTCCACTCCTTCCCTTATCCACACCTGGCTGTATTTCTAATTCCTTCTTGAGCCCTTCCAGCCATATTTTGTCCCTTTTCATTGAAGGTTTAGATATTATCTTCTCCCTGAGCTAAATTTTCTATAAGATGAAACCCATTAACAGACCATTCTTCAGTGTAGAAGACGGAATCTCAAAGTGCCTTTTACCAAGCTCATTTCCCCCACTGCTCTAATGTTCCAGTTCTCTGCAATTTAATGCTATTTAGCGAAATATGGCTTTTGAAAATATGGATAAAAACAACTAAGTCCTTTTCCAGGCTGTTCAGTAAAATCCAGTTCAGGGCTTTAGGAGCCTCTAGCCTGGCACTCTCTTATTACAATTAATTTTCATTTAGTCTGTAGCATATATAGTTCCTCAAATTTCTTTTTTCCTGACTTATGTTCATAAGACATCCCCTCTCTAGCTCATTTGAGTGTTAAAGGATCTTTTTCCTGTGTGTAACTTGGGCCTTGAGACTTATGTCCTACATGTTGTCCTGTGGCACAATTTTTAACTTTTTATTTTATTATCCAAAGTAAGACCTCCTGTTGTCACTAATGGTGAAGAGGTAATGCATTCCTCTTTTGTTAAAATCCCAGAATGTGAAGTAAATGGGAGACCCTGGACCAAGCAAGGCTTCTTGCTTTTATCATCACTCCCATGTCAGCTGGAGGTCTGTTTTCAACCTTATTTTGTCCAAGTCTTTCAATTTTGATTTTACCATGTCAGTCAGTAGAGCTCCAAAATTCTATTTTCAGGTTTCTATTTTATTCACGTGACCTGAGAAAGTTTTGACCAGGTTTCTCTGTGTAGTTGTGGCTGTTCTGGAACTTGCTCTGTAGACCATGCTGGCCTTGAACTCACAGAATCTGCCTACTTCTGCCTCCCGAGTGCTGGGATTAAAGGTATGTACTACCAAGGCCCTGCCTGAAAAAGTTTGCTCCTCATTGAAATTCTTGTTCTGCTTTAAAAATATTTGTTTATTGTTATTCATTATTTTATAAGTGTTTGGCTTGCTTGCATGAAAATGTAACCTGTGTGTACAGTGACCATGAAGCCACGAAAAGGTGTCAGATGTCCTGGACCTGGAGTTACAGGCAGTTGTGATATAAGTGCTGGGAACTGAACCTGGATCTTCTGCAAGAACAACTACTTTTAAACACTAATCCAGCTTTCCAGCTCCTTGTTCTGTGTTTTAAAAAAGATTTTAAAATTTATTTTTATTTGATATGCATGTTTTGGTAGCATATGTGTATGTGCACTTTGTATATGAAGTGCCTGTAAAGGCCAGAAGGAGCCATTGGAAACCCATGATGAACTGCTATGTGAATGCTTTGAACTGAACGTAGATCCTCTGCATGAGCAGTAAGTGTTCTTAACCATGGAACCATCTCTCCAGCCCTTCATTCTGCCTTTCCTGATTCAGTTTCTAGCTAGAGGGTTGGTCATCTTCGGTAGTGTTCAAAACAGGTTTGTCCTCCTATTAGTTAGGAATGATTACATCTCTGTCTGTCTGTCTCTGTCTCTCTCTCTCTCTCTCTCTCTCTCTCTCTCTCTCTCTCTCTCTCTCTCACACACACACACACACACACACACACACACACACACATACACACAATACCTCCTGAAAGAGACCTTTAGGGTCTAATGCTACCATATTACTTTATCAAGGGGAGCAACTGAATTCCAGAGATATCAAGTGACTCACCCATGGTCACTCAGTGAGCTATTGCAGTTTTGTGGCCTCTACTTTGTGAACTAACCAGCCTAGGGATTAGATGATGGGTAGGGTTGCTCAGTTCTGGTTAATGCAGGCAAAACACAAAACTAACCTTGTTTTTCAATCCTGACTGCTGCGATTTGATTAGCTGCTCAAATTGAAACCCCTCTGGCTAAATCATCTATTATTTTTCGAAATAAGTAGAGCTGAAAACTAGTGTCAAGAGTTGGGAGGAGGCTGGCCTTCTTAGCTCTCCACTTCACTAGCATATACCTCTTGTCTGTTTCACCTAGCTCCACAAGTCTCTTCTCAACTGACTCTGAAAGTATCCCACCACAGGGAGTGTTCAGTAGGTTTAGGCACTTTACTCTTCCTTCTGCTTTGCTGATATCTTTTGGAAGTTGTCATGAATTTGTGCCTGACTCCTTCACGTGGCTGAATGGATCCACCAAGAGACATCACCGGAGAGAGTTAACGGAGAGCTGTGGGAGGAAATTGAGACAGTAGTAGAGATAAACTGTATGAGGACAAAGCCACTTCAGCTCCTCCTAGGTCTGTGGCAGCTACCCATCACCACTATGTTAGTATTAGGAAAAAAATATATCAGATCAAAGCTATCCAGAGTCAAAATTGGTAGAGAAAGGTCTGCTTTTTCAGGAACTCAAAGTGTTCCCAGTAGATTAGTTAACTCACTGGAGAACCCAGTGAGGGAGCTCCGAACCTCCTTTTTAGAGATGTAAAAACGGAGGCTCTGGGGGCTCAGAGAGCTCCAGAGCAATGCTCTCTCCAGAGCTTTGCTAAGTCCTCTTTAAGAAGGCTCACTTGAGATTGGATTCATTCTTACTGCGCCCATAAACCAGCTCACTATTTTATGTGCAGAAACTGGATTGCAGAGGAGTGAGCTGACTGCCTAGAAGCTGAGGCTATGGTTGCTTGCAGATTGGCATGCTGTAGAGCCCAGCATGAGCTGACTTCTATTCCTTCTCAGCAAGAAGGGGAAACTGCCCTGTTCCTGAAATGCTTCCTTAGTCATCAGTCTCCGTGTTCATACAGATAATGTTACTATGAACCCACCTGGTGCTTACTTTGCCTTCATAGCACACATTCCTTTAGTATGTACAGCACCTCAGTATTATCTTCTTTTTCTAATTTCTTGAGCCCCAGGTTTTGTCAGTCTAGAAATCAAAGCTGTGTTTTGTGAGAGAAAACAGGACTGTGGAGAGGGATATATGTATAATGTACCCAACCTGTTTACAATATCAGAGCTTACGCTTCAGCATAGCATTTTATTAAGCACTGCTGTTCATTCAGTTTGGAAAGACATATAAATACAGAAATGAATTGGCTCTACCATTTGCATGCCTTCAATCTTTGTGACAAAAATTGCCTATTATTGAGAATATGAGCATTTTCAAAAAATTATAGACAGCTAGAAAAATGGGGTTGAAGTAAATACTCAGGATGAGGGCAAAGCATATTGTTCTATGCTTTATAGTAAATGTGCCACACTCTCCCTAATATTGTTTTCACTATTTCTATTCTAATTTGAACAGGCGATTCTGCTGTCAATAGTGTATTATAGGGCTAGAACAAATGTAGCTGCTGAGATCCTATCTTGCTAATGCCATAGAATGCTATAGAATTTAATTTTGAGGACCAGGAATCCAACTTTCTTCCACTGTCTGTGGCATTTTGGCTTTTGAAGCAGACAAGTAACCTTGGTCTTGGCATTATCAGATCAGGAAAGTATTCTTTGAATCACATTAACCTTACTGTCTTATACACAGGGGACAAAAATAGTCAGCAAGGAAGTGGCTTCCCTGGCCTATTAGGCTTCTTAGCATCCTAGTTAAGGAGTGGTGGGAAAGTAGGGCAAGGAGGAAGAGACATCAAGATTAACATATGAAAGAAGTCAAAAGGACCCTTACTTCTTCCCATTGGGGCTGTGGGAAACCAAGCAGAGCATCCCTGGGAAATGCAAGCAATCTGCAAGTGCAACCTGAGATTTGCCCCAGCTCTCTAACCCACTCCCATTCTCCAGAGTGCCATTGTCTTTCTTAATGGACTGTCACTATTTGTATCACTATCCACGTGTCCCTGGTTCACTTCTTTGTCTTGTGACAAAAGAACCTGGCCATCTCAGTGGGTGCTCTCCGGATTCAGACTCATGCTTAGAACAAAGGACTTTTGCCAGTGCTGCTTGTCCGCTCAGTCTCCAGCACCCGATGGAGGGCTTCACAGTGCTCTGCAAGCCAGACTGACCTTTGTGCTCTCTGAATCATCAACCTTTGGTTAAAAACCACTGAAGGACAGTTCGGTGAAAATACTGAAAACCTCACCACACTCTTACCTTCCATCTACTTAATCCTAGATGTTTATACCCTCTGCAACTCAAGTTCCTCCTAGGAGATGGATAACCAAAGACCTTGCAGTTCATCCTGTTCTTTTGATCTCTTTCCTTTCCATTTCAATATCTCCCCAGAAGCCACACTCTTGTGTGACCAACCTGCAGTAAGCAGGCAGCCTTCTGAGAATTTGTGTGACTGTGGTGCAAGACAAAAATGATAAACTTGTTTAAAACATTATGTGTTAGGTGTGGGGACAAGCCTTTAATTCCAGCACTCAAGAGACAGAAAGCAGGAAGATCCCTGTGAGTTCAAGATCAGCTTTGTCTACATAGGAAATTCAAAGTCAGCCATGGTAGAGTTACATAGTAAGCATGTATTTCAAAACAACAAACAAGATTTTTGCTATTAAGTGTGTGTGTGTGTGTGTATGTGTGTGTGTGCCACTGTGTTCCTGTAGAGGTCAGGTGACAACTTGCAGTAGTCGATTCTTTTCTTTCACCATGTGGGCCCCAGGGATTGAACTTGAATAGTCAGACTTGGCAACAAATGTTTTTACCTGCTCAGCCACCTGGCTTGCCCATATGACTCATTTTTTTGACTCACAAACATGAAGGAGGGTCAAGAAAGGGATTGTAAATGAACAGATCCTCCACTGAGCTGTTGTATAGATTCCCGATGGTGTATTAGGAAAGCACTATATCTCAGAAAGAAGTGCAGTTTACTTACTTTGGCTCTGTAGAGATCAACCTGACTAGGGCTTCCTCTGATATTCACATTGTGAGTGTGCTTGCCTGTTTGTGCATGTCTGTTCACATTTATGACCAGGTTTTTTTTTTTTTTTTTTTTTTTACATTTTGAGAAAATCTTGATTTTCCCTGGTGCTACTTACCACACCGCTCTACCCTCCACTCAAGGTAATTTCTTTCCCGTATTCCAATCCCATTAATCCTTCTTAAAGAAAAATTCCATAATTAGCAGCTGATGGATTGAATGTGTGAACCACCAGTTTCAGAACGTATTTTCTTAAGGATGCACTGAATGCCATTATAATGGTGATATAATGACAGAGGGAACCTTATGTGGCATCATGAGAATAGTTACCTACTGTGTCAGCCAAAGAGGCCACTATGTGGGTGGCCATGTAAATGATAATCCCTGTAGCTTCAGGTTTCTATTCTTACCTGCCCCCAAGGATGAGTAGGTCCTGTTCCAAACTTAGGAGAGCTTTGTGGGGGTGGGGATGGATCTGAGGTCTACTTTGTGTATTTCAGCATCCAATTCCCTTAAACAACTTTGCTCCTGGAGTTCAGGGCCAGGGATGCAGGAATGCCACGAATGCAGAATTTCAAAGAGATTTACTCTTTTTGACACCTGCAGCAGCTAGACAAAGAATCCCTTAATGTCTCAGTAGGATCCCTAGGGCCTGGGTAAATCCAGGCAGAACTGGGGATTCTGAGTAGAAGGGGAGGGGCACTGCTGTAAAATAGCCTAACTAGGACCCCTTCCCTCTTTAACTAGCCTCTGATTCATTTGGTACACCTTGGCAAGAGTTGCAGGTAAACAAACACCACCTGGTATTTGGAGTTGACCAAAGGTTTCTACATTTTACCCTCACACTAGCCTACTTGGCTAAAGTGGAGGCATTATTATTAGTCTTATATGACAGAAAAGGAAAGTAAGCCTCAAGAAGGGCAAATTATTATGTCACAGTTTATGTAACGAAGTGAAAATATTCCAAGGACTCCTGAATCAGTGTTCTGCTTGCTGCTTCACCATACAGCATAGGAAATAATGTCCTGGAAAGAAACATCCTTACACTAGCACTCAGCTTACAGCATCCTCTTCCAGGAGCCCCAATACCAATGACACTACTACTTTGAAACATTGCTGCTAACCCGCACTACTTTTGCATCAGTTGGGTTGGGAGTTCATGTTCAGCACTGGAAACTCCAGTGTCTTCATACACTGTAATTTCCCCTGTTAATTAGATATGGGTCCAACTTGTTAGGGGCCTTGCTCTGAAAAAATATTCTTTCTTAAATTCTTGTACTCCTGGTCTTCCAGATGAAAAGAGCCTTTTGAACAACTGGACTTGATAATAAACACATACATATTTATTGAGAGAAATGTTTTGATTATGAAAAATGGTTGGATAGTTCCTCAGTTTCTGAAAATAAATTCCAATGTTGTGCTGTGTGACCTTGGGCATATATCTAATTCTCTCTGGGCTTCAGCTTCCTTATATAGCACAACATCATAAGTAAGATGGTCTCATTCTAATGTAGTCTGTAGTTATAGATCCATTCATTCAATAAACAGTAGTGAGTGAAATCTGCCTGTGGGTGGTGGGCTTGGTGCAGGAGATTCAGCAGGAGAGAGGAATAAGAGCGAGTGTGCTTTGAAAATGCTCAAAATCCCCCATGTAAGGTTTTTTTAGTCATGCTTTATTTCCATGCTGACTTACCTTTTCAGAAAATACCCCCTCTTCCGTTGCAGAATGGAAATTGGCAAAGAGAGAGGGAAAAGGTCCAATTTGCGCCTTTGCTATTTTAAGGGAGGTTGAAATTACGAGCCAAAGTGGAGTGATGCGCTCTCTGGAGTGACCTCCGTTCTCCAACACAGGAGAAAACCCACGTCTCTTGCTTGTGAAGTGGCTGGGGCTCTTGGGCGTGAGGCATTATTATATAAATTCAAGCTCGCTCCTGATCCTTAGTACCCTGAGTTGCCTGAAGGGGGGAATGGCACTGCCTGCGTTTGCAGCCCGGACGCTCAGGCCGCCGCTGCAATCGGAGCAAGGAGCGCCTGCCCGCACCACCTGTCCCCGCCGGCATTCCAGAGTAGAGGCCGAATTGGCAGCAAGCCGGCCTGGGTCGGTCGCCGCCTCAGTCCGCGCCGGCCCTTCTAGGGGTGTGTCTCTGGGATTCAACTCCCCGCCGCTCCAGGACAAGCCCCCAAAGGCATTTTCTTCCTTGGCGGGAGCCTTGCGCGCCCCGCTCTTCGCGCTGCTGCCTCGAGGCCGCCGCAGGCGGATGCACGACCTCAGGCGACGCTGGGACCTGGGCTCCCTCTGCCGGGCCCTGCTCACTCGGGGCCTGGCAGCCGTGGGCCACTCGCTCAAGCACGTGCTCAGTGCGATCTTCTCCAAGATTTTCGGTCCCTTGGCCAGGTATGTTGTGGGCGAAAGTGTGGGGTTCGCACTCTGGGTCCAGAGTGAGCCGGGGCGGCAGGAGGAGGGAAGGCAGCCGGGAGCAGAGGGCAAGGCTCAAAGTTCCAGCCAGCCTGCAGCAACCGGGCTGGGGGACTCAGAACTGGCTGAGCGCGCAACTGACCGCGGTGCGGCTCCCTCTCCGCTGTTCCGCGGGAAAAGGCAGCGCAGCCTCCGCTTGCAAAGTCCTGCAGCCCGCAGGCTTCTTCCCTCTCTTACAGGGGAACCCCGAAACCCCAGGTCACTCTTAGCGGCCACCCGGTAGGCAGTGAGACACGCGCCAAGGGAGCCCGCGTTTTGGGTCGGCAGCTCGCACACGCGGAGGGGACTGGGGTCCGGGGCACAGGAGAGTCCCAGGGGCCAAACGGGATGGGGATGGGAGCTGGAGAGAACCTAGAGGGAAGCACCGGGTGCCGGATAGGGGTGAGCGTGAGTTAAGGAGTGGAGAGGCCGGGACAGGAGGGATCCTGCGGGGATCGAAACACCGCGGAAGGGACCCAGGGTTCTTCCGCGGAGGAGGGGGCCAACGGCCAGCGGGATGGAGTCGGGGTGAGGGGGGGGTGCGGCAGAAGCCACAGCGCTGAGCCTGCCGGGAAGGAAGGAAGCGGGGAAGGGCGCCGCTGCCGCCGTGGTGGAGTACTCGGTGCAGACAGGAGGGGAAAGGGGCGCAACGGTGGCGCCACGGGGAGGGGGCGGTGCGGGAGCCAGGCGAGAGCAGGGCTGAGCTGCGGGATTGACGTAACGAGCTTGGGTTTCCCCCAGCGTCGGGAACATGGATGAGAAATCCAACAAGCTGCTGCTGGCTTTGGTGATGCTCTTCCTATTTGCCGTGATCGTCCTCCAATACGTGTGCCCCGGCACAGAATGCCAGCTCCTCCGCCTGCAGGCGTTCAGCTCCCCCGTGCCGGATCCATACCGCTCGGAGGATGAGAGCTCCGCCAGGTTTGTACCCCGCTACAATTTCAGCCGCGGTGATCTCCTGCGTAAGGTAGACTTCGACATCAAGGGCGATGACCTGATCGTGTTCCTGCATATCCAGAAGACTGGGGGCACCACTTTTGGTCGTCACCTGGTGCGCAACATCCAGCTGGAACAGCCATGTGAGTGCCGCGTGGGGCAGAAGAAATGCACTTGCCACCGGCCGGGTAAGAGGGAGACCTGGCTCTTCTCCAGGTTCTCCACTGGCTGGAGCTGCGGGCTGCATGCCGACTGGACCGAGCTCACCAGCTGCGTGCCCGCAGTGGTGGACGGCAAGCGCGATGCCAGGCTGAGACCTTCCAGGTGAATCTTTGGATACTTCTCAATGGGTCAATCAGGGGCGGGAAAGTCTATGCCTGCAGGTGCTGGGGATTCTGTGCACACCTTAGCTCCCGGAGTGTTGAGTCCTGATGAGTGGATGCTAGGTACCCTAGGACATACATACCTTCGCAGTGCTGTGGCTCTGTCAGGAAGCCTTTGGGTTCCAGCCCAGGACAGCTGGTCTGCCCATCAGAAGGTTAGCCTGCTTGGTGGTTGGGAATGAGTGTGGTGAAAGTGGCCTGGCTGCCTGGAATGAGCATCCTCAGCAGCAATTAGGACCTGGCACCACACTCAGAGCACTAGAGAGCCCTAAAAATTTGTGCTGTGCACGCAGAGTTTCTTTATACTCTTTATAGTCTTCTTTCCTCTGCACCTGTTTCGGAAGCCCAGTACTCTTTCTCTTTTGGGGGAATCTTCCCAGTTTCCTGCTCCTACAATCTCGTTCCCCTTTTAGTTTCTGGCTTTAGTGAAAAAATTCCCGGCCCATCTTGTCTACTGTTGGTTACTTTTTCTTTCCTTTTCCTGGGCTTTCTATCTTCTGTCTCCCTTCCCATTTCTCTCTCTTTCTCAACTTTGTTTCTTCTTTCCTGGGTACTATAGCCTTCCCACCCCAGACTCCACTTTTTCTCTAGAGAGTGGGTGCCATTCTGTCACTGTTCGCTGACACTCAGTGAGAGCTTCCAGTTCTAATCTTGTGCCCCTTGCTGCTGCCCACACAGGAAGTGTCTATGGTGCTTTTAAGTTGCTCTAGACCCTGCATAGGGCTCAGGGGCCTCAGAAGTGTTAGGAGCTTTTTCTGAGGCACAGAAATCCCACAGCCTAAGCACCCATGGCCAGCTCAGGCTCTGGGTGACTGGGAACGATGTAGAAAAGGCTGACTTATGAGTAGACTGCAGCCAGCACAGCATTTTCTTCCTTCAAGCTGCTATGGCCAATTCCTGGAGGTCATGGGATGTTGTGATGTAGACAAAAGGAGCTGTATTTGAGTGAAATCAACAATACTATTGTTTCACAGAGCTCTTGAAAAAGATTACCTAGGCTGGGTCAGAAAGTCTATAAATGAGTTAGTTCCAGAGGGTGGAATTGGAGTCTTCCACTGGGCAAGTGTGTCTTGCTTTGCCAATTTTGGTGACGTCATGGACCTTTAAGGGTGCTGTTGCTCCTTTTGCCCACCTGTACTCATCTTGTCTTCCATATCCCATGGGGACACTCATTCACTTTCCTGGCCAAAGTGGTGCTTTGCAGTTGGCTGTTAAGAATGAACTCTGGGTGTGGTTTCTTCTGTCTAGCTTCAGCAAACGGAACTCTTGGTTTTCTGGTCACGACCTCAGTTTACAGTGGCTTTTCTCAAAGGTCACAGGTCTGGCCAAATCCTTTGAACTTTCATTTCAACCTATCTCAAGAGAACCTTGTTCACAGGAAGGCTGAACCTCTCAGTTCATGGCATGAATTGTGTAAGTCATTGTCACAACAGCATCAAGGTGTTTAAGAAAGTCTCCTTCATATTTGGCAGTATTGTAAATGATCACTGATGTTAGCTAACTAAGCTTGTAGGTATACTAAGGAATGGTGATCAAAGAAGTCTTTGGGGCAAAAGTAGACTTCAACACCCACAATAGTGATGGGGAAGTAAAAGAGAAGTCTTGACTGTTGTGGAAGTCACAGCATTTTTTAGCATTTGTATGTGGCACGTGTGCCTTTTCCAGTTCTTTTGGATGTGTAGGTGAGGATGTGATATGTGTAAATGTATCTGTAGTCTGAATTATCTATTCAATAGTCATTGTTCCTTGGCAGTTTCCTTCAGATGTAATCTATAAGATAACCAGGACTCACTGAAGCCTCTTAGACTGTCCCCAGTTGATGCAAAATTGTTTGTAATGCAATATGATTTTATATGATTTTTTTTAGACATTAAAAGGGTGATGCCACAGTGCCATCTAGTATAATCAAAGAAGAACCACGTTTGGAAAAGTCAATTGATTGTATAAATATATGAAATACAAAGTAAAATTTCCTAGAGAAATACAATATAATACCACTTCAATTATTACTTCACTTCTTTCTGCCCATCTCTAGAATTATTCAGTGACAGCCAGAGGGATCCAGAATTTTCCTGAATATTGACAGATCCCTGCTTTCAGGATGAGCTCTGAACATGCATGCATGCATACATACATGTATGATTGCAAATGGGAGATGAGAATTTAGTAGTCACAGCAATTGCGTGGCTAGTGATTCCTGAGGTGAGATGCTAGTCTCTGGACTATAGAATATACCTTTGAAGTTTCCTGGTAGAGTAGCCTGTGTAGACCAAACATTCTATTTTGTAATGAGCTTTTATGTTGTCTTGGTATTTCTCTGTGAATGCATGCTGTCTTTTGGAGGCATGCAGGCAGGACAAGAATGTTCCCTTTTATCAGAAGACACTGAAATCCAAAGAGGCTGAAGGACTTTTCCAAGGTCATTGAGGTCTTTGGTGACACAGCAGAAATCTGACCAGTTTTGTCTAAGTCTATATACTTTGAAATGTTGACTGTAGCTTGATGAACAGTATTACCAAAACACAATGAGGTATTTCCTACGAGTGAGTATAAATGTTAGCTGGTATTGTTTTCCCCTCCATTATCAGTGCTATCAGCCATTTTACTCTAGTAGCTTTAGGGGAATAGTTGGGCCATAGTTGCCACCCTGACCTAAGAAGAATGGATTTTGGAATCAAGAAAGCTTTATTCTCAGTCAGGGTAGATCTTGGGGCTAGATTTCTGTGAGACTTCTTTTTATACTGGAAATCTTGGTTAAAGCAGGATGGAGCTAGATTGGAGGTATGGTTAGTGAGTTCCAGAAGTGTCCCTTCTGAGGATGAGCCTTTCACCCACATTAGGGTTACCAAGAAGGCCTATGAAGCTGTAAAGCAAGTCCCTGAATCCTTTCATCAATGTGGCATCTGAAATGGTCTTATGCCTCTGGAGATGGTAAAGTGCTTGGGTGAGATATAATAATAATAATATATTGATGAATAGAAATGACTGATCACATTGTCTGGGGGGAGGGAGCGAAGGATGGAAGAGTGAGAGCTAGAGACAGAGCCTGAGAAAAGCTCAAGTGTTTATTAAACTAATATTTCCTAAAAAAAATTAGAATTTATGTTTCATCCATCTGTTTGCCAGTATGTTGCCTGAGGTCAGAAAAGAGTTCTGCTCATTTTAGAATTTCCAAGACCATTTAAAAAATGTATCAAAACATTGTTGCACACCAGCTGTTCAAATTCCCCAATTCTACAGGCTTTTTCCAGGGCTAAACTTCCTACATTTATAGCCAACTCTAGTGTGTCACTTGGTCTGTGGGAGGATTTCAAGACTGCCAAGAAAGAGCACAAACCCTGTTCTTCACTTGGTAGGGTGCCGGCTGGTGCCCATGGGATGGGTGTGGCTCAAGGGTCGTGGCTGTTTGGAGTCTCACAATTTGCATATCTGCTGCAGTCTAGATTTTAACATCTCTACAGCTTTAGTAGCCACACTGAAGGAAACATTAAAATCCAGTAGCATATTGTTGACAGGAATGAGCTAAAAGGCTTTTGTTTAGAGGTAGCAAAGATTTCTATTTGGGGGGTTCAGCCATTCATTTGTAAATATGATAAAAGGTTATTTCTTTTAAAATGGAGGCTTCATTTTGAAAATGCTAGAATAGGGTTCATGCATCTGATAATCCATTTTGTGTCCTTACTTGTATTCCGTCCCTTGGTTTTGCAGCTAGGCAAGAGACAGATGTGTGGTGCAATATGAGGCAGAGAGTGAATAAATTGTTACAGCAAGCAGTGCCATCCATGTGTTCCACCAGGCTGTGGTCCATTGGCCTCTCACCTCCCTTAGTTGGATGTGCCTTTCTCTCTCTCTCTCTCTCTCTCTCTCTCTCTCTCTCTCTCTCTCTCTCTTTCTTCTTATATTTTATGTGTATACTATTATGATTTCATAAATAAATGTCTATGTACCATGTGCATGTCTGATGCTTTCGGAGCCAGAAGAGGGCATTGAATCTCCTGGGACTGTGTTATATCTACCTGTGAATCTGCTGAGAATTGAGCCTGGTTCTCCAGAAGAGCAGACAGTGATGGAGAGAGCCATCTCTGCAGTCTTGATGCCTTTGTTTAGTCTATCTTTTTTGTTGTTTCTAGTCACTGATATCAAATACCTAATAGAAGAAACGTAAAGAGAAGAAAGATTTCTTGGTGCACCATTTCAGAGGACTTGGTTCCTGGCCTCTTGGCTCCATGTGCTCTGATAGGATATCAAGGCAACAGGAACAGGTGGCAGACAGGTTTTTTTTTTTCTCACCTCATAGCAGACAGGAAACAGAAAGGCAGGAAGGAGTAAGGTATCCTTAAGGATCTGTCCTCGGTGACCCTTTTTCCTCTAGGTAGGCCCCATCTCCTAAGGTTTCTACCAGTTCCCAAAATAGTGCCACTAGCTGGAACCAGGCATTCAAAATTTGAACCTGTGAAGGAAAATTCACATTCAAACTCTAATAAAGAGCAGGATAATGGGTGGTGTCAAAAGAAAAAAATGAATGAGAGAGAACAATAATAGCATTTGTAGAATTCTAGCTGTATTTGTTAGTATCTTTGTGTGGATCACCAACAGATTATCTCATCTTCAGCAAGACTCCCATGTTCTCAGGCAGTACAAAATGTTACTCAGAGTTAGCCTCTACTGATAATCTAAGGTTCCTGTCATGATATGGCAATTCAAATACTAAAGCTTGTTTTTTAATGGGTATCAGTTGTTAACTGAGATTGTATGAAATGACATTAAAGGAATACTCATCTTTTCCCACCATTGCTCATGAAATAAAATTATATGAAACTGTCCATTCTGTTGCAGGGAAGGTATGCTCTTACAGGGTTGACAAGAGAACTACACAGTTTGAATCTTTAGATATTTAAAACAGAAGATGCATTTTGTTTGAAAACTATTTGAAAATCAGTAATGTCTTTAAAATGTCAAGCGTTTATGAGAGTATATTAAAAACAGAGATATTTTCACTTAGTTTGTGGTAATTTAGGCATAATCTATAAACTAGGAGAAGTAAAAATTATGGCCTTGTTATACAGCCCTCAGTTGTGGAGGTTATATGCAAACCAATGCCAAGAAAGGCCAGGTCATCCACTTCAGCCTAAAGCCCCTAAAGGTTGCCATGTGAAGTGTAGAAATATGCAGTATATATAGGATGGTTGGGGGAAGACTTCTTGGCCTGAAGAGGTCCTTTCCTCTTCCTGGACTGCAATGTATTCTCAGTCAAATTGAAGATTTAAACAAGATATTTCCCAAGGCCCATTTCTTTATAAAGTATGAATGACACATTAGAAAAAGAAGAGATCCATTTGAGAAGGTCTGTATTTTGGTGAAAGGAGGCACTGTTGTTAGTCATGGCATTCTCTTGGCAGTATGGAGCCACTGGGCACTATGAGGCCTGACTTAGAAATGGTTTATTATACTTGGAGAAGTAATGGCTGTTGAGGTAGATGGGGGTGAAGCCCCACCATAAGGAATCTGAAAATGTAATCAAGTATATGAGTATTAGAAGGTCTTAAAGGGAAAAGTATAAAAAGCACAAAAGTAAATGAAGGCATTTAAAGTTCATTTAAAGGTACCTCTCTAATTTCTAATGTCCAGTCGAGATAATATCATACATTGAAGCAGAGAGGTTGAGTAGGGTTGTACTTTGAGCTGGGAGGTGCTAAGGCACAATGTCTGGTGCTTGTTGCCTAGATTCCTAGTGGGCAGGGTTTGTAAGGAGATGGGAACTGGGGCTCTGGCCATGGTTAAAGCTTAGTGGTGTATGTGGGAATCTGTGAACCCAGTTCATCTGAATTCACAATTGGCATTATTATTTAAATGATAGCTGCAATTCACACATGGGACTCTTAGCCAAAGAAAGGAGGCTTGAATAAAGTAATAGACAGTTATGATTACTTAAAAATGAGAATGTTCATCTGTCAAAAGGAAGAAAAAACAAAAAATGAAAAGGCATATGTCACACTCATGAAAATATGTGCAACAATTACAACAGACAAAAGGCTGCAATCTTTTCTATACAAAGAAACCCTATGAATTGATTAGAGAAACAAAGGGCATGTCCAGACAGTTGAGGACATGAGGCCCAGGACTAGATTGCAGACATGGAAAAAAAAAAGATCCAGTCTCCCTGGTACTAAAGAAATGCAAATAGAAACATTTAAACTTAGGACAACTTTTTTTTTAACCCTCTAATTAACCCTAATTCATAAATATAAGAACTAGTCTACATTATCACCAAAACAAAAATAAAATATTAGTAGCCAGTGAGAAAGTTTTATGTTTCCTTTTGGAAATAAGTTAGTTAATGTAAATATAGAACATTAAACATATTTGCTTTTTCACTGGAGAGATATATTATTGCTCAGTGGTAGAGTACTTGGCTAGGACTTGTAAGGTCGACAGTTCAATCCATAGTACCACAGAGTTTTTTCTTTAACCTATAAGTTATTTCCTGGGATTTTATTGCAACAACCCCCCCCCACATTTGTTTCCTCATTTATTTATTTACTTGGCAAATATTCATTGAGTACCTGTTATCACCACTAAGACTTTATACTGTGGATAATGTGATGAACCAGCTAGACTGTTCTTAACTTATGAGGACAGTCTCAGTTGAAACAATGGGAACAGGAAGTCCACACAGAAAAGAATACTTCAAGAATGCCAGTGAATTCACTTGGAAGATTATTACTGCAAAACCGTGTAAATGTCCTGTTGTAAAATATGGGAAATGTGAGTGACTCATTACTAAGCGAAATCCCATAGAATTTTGGAACCAGTAAGGCTAAAACTTTTTTCCTTTTCTTTTAGCAGAGAAGGAATGAGAGAGAAATAGAAAATCTTTCTATCTCTACTAAATCTAAGCAATAAAGAATACAGATAGGAAGAAGACACACCAGAATCTTAAGAGATAGGGAAGTGATTTGCTTTTCTTATTCTGATATTCTGAGGATTTTGAATTTCATTCACAAGTCTGTCAATTTGATAATAAAGGTAAGCATAGCTGGGCTGGTAGCACACATTTTTAAACCATTGCTACAGAGGCAAAGGTGGGCAAATCTCTGAGTTCAAGGCCAGACTATCCTAAGTAGTTTTCCGGGTTAGTCAGAGTTATATGGTAAGATCCTGCCTCAAAGTAAAGAAAAAGTAAGCAATACCAAGTTTTTAAGATGAGATTTTTTTATGGTTGTGATAAATGTATTTGTGTCAAATTTTTTCTCTAAAGACTACCCGTGGGTATTCTGGTAGCCCTTAATGAGGACAGAAGCTTCAGTCCAGTCAGCCCTCCCACTGAAAGGCAGAGGTGCTAAGTCAGATTAGCTCAACACTGGGTGCTGATTTATCTCCTAATTGGCTAATCTATTTCTGACATTCCATGGAACTCTAAGCCAGCATAGCATAGAAATATCTACATGAATTTCTCTTGTTTCTTTTCCACTGAAAGACTCAAGAAAACAAGAAGCTAATCAGTTGGTCTTGTAAGACTTAGTTTTGCTCTTCAAGATTAGTTAGAATGTTGGCCTTCAAGGGACTCTAAGTGAGCTGATTGCCTGGTTAGAAAAGCAAAGACTCGAGGTTGGGTAAGGGTTGTGATTCTAAGCATCTGTGAGAATTACCATTAATTAGTGCATATGTTCTTTTATTCTGGAAAGAATAGAGCTGGAGCTGGACAGCCTTTGTAGAGCAGTTTCACTGCATAACAACCCTTTACTTTTAATGAGACATACATGAAGTCCATTAGAACAATTTATTTCCCACCTATTCTGGATATCTGTGGGCCAGCTCCATATATATTTATAAAGGTACATATTCTTATTGTTGAATCTCCACTGAAATTACACCAAATGTAAAAGTTATTTTGACAATATAAACAATGTCATTCTTGATCAAACAGCTAATATTGACATTCCATAACAGAAAACGAGGTACTTAGTGATTGAGTTTAGAAAAACCAAAGACATGAATGGGAATTTCCCTCTTTCCATTAAAGGATAATGAATAATCCACTTAATGGCACATGTCATGTAAAACAATGCCATTGTAAGCTTAGGGAAATATTTGTCTGAACTTCAGCAAAATATTTATTGGCAAGAGAGCTTTTCTTGCTCTAGCAGGTCTTGGGCTGTGCAGATTATTAAGTAGGTTTTATTGCATCCATTTGTTATTTCTGCCATGTTGCCTCCTAGAACAGTGTTGAAGACTTTGACACATTTCAGAGCATTACACTAAATAAATCTGTCTTGCACATTCTACTGTACTTTTTCTGGGATATTATAAATATTCAAATATAGGCATACATGCAGATGCAAAATAAAATTCAATACATGCAAATTCTGCATACATTACTTGCTTATAACTTAGCAATAATTTTGAACTTGTTATCCTATGATATAAATATATCAAATGTGAGCTCATGGGAATGACCACTAAATATTTTTTTTCTGATTAAACTGTAAGCTTTTTTAACTGACAATTTAAGCTTCATTTTTGAGTTATAAGAGAATAATTTGCACTTCATTTACTCTAAATTGTCAAGAATTGTGTTCTTCCACAATGTAAATGTCTGCAAAGAAGATTTCTTATTCACTTTGATTGGTTTTGAAATTTTGCTAGCAGAGATGCCCCAGTGAGACTGAGAGAACTGGGCTGTTGCTTGTGATAAATTTAATCTTGGTGAATCACTTCCATGTACTGGTCTGTGGAACCACAAAACAATTGAACTGTGTAGTGTATTGATTTATATCAGATGGATTAGCCTTGTGTGTACCATCCCTTGCATTAATTGAATTTCCCCTATTGTTATTGGAATTTTTAGGGTCAAAGACTATGTTCTACTAACTCCAGCAACCTAGATTCATCCTCAATATGCCAATTAAAAAGACAATACTGAAACCAGAGGGAGATTTATTCATTACGGTCAAATTGTGAAGAGGGACAAATAAAAAGGGCTGGATGATCCCTGTAGCCCATATTCAGTGTACTGACATTTTTAGGATTAAATAGAGGGCAAGAGGTATGCATAATGAAGCAGTCCTAGTCAACATTGTGGGGCTGCATGTCCCTCATACATCACCATTATGACTGCTCATGTCTATTACGCAAGGGTGTCGGCTAGATTGTCAGAACTGTATGAAATCTCTTCATGTGAGGCAAACTCTTCCTCTGGCTTGAACATTTCCCTTTTTGAACCATAAACTTCCTGGAGAAAGCGTTTTGTCTTTGGAGTCTATTGTTTCAATACTCTGTTCCCAGAGGAAGGTGAACAAGGATCTTACTTAAAATGTCTTCTCTTCTCCATGGAAACTTTCAGCATAACTGTACTAGTAAAGAGGAAAAATGTTTAGTAGAGCCCCAGCTCTGAACTCTGAATCTTATAGAGATTCTTGGGCTTTTTTTAACTGCTCATAGGAGTGAACAAAGCAAAGGGATTCAGAAAGCCACTTGGACATTCCAAGTGTTGAATGTGCCTGCTTGTAATTCCAGCACTGAGGAGACTGAAGCAGGAGGATTGCTGTGACTTTGAAGAGAGCCTCGGTTACAAGTGAGATTAAGACTAGCCTAGGTATTACACGGTAAGATTATGTCTCAAAAAATAATATGGAAGATCATGTTACAGCTAGGCAACTCAGAAGCAGTGTAAAAGGGCCCTTTTATGATGGTAGCCAACTCATCCATTAAAAACACAGGTTATCACAAGGGATGAAGGTACAAAATCCAGCTGTCCTTGAAGGATTGTAACAGATATAGTATGTAAACACTAACCAGAAGGAAATTGATGTGGGTGCACAGATATCAAATAAAATAGATTTTAAAGCAGAACCATTCTTCGGTATAAAAAGAAATCAGCAAATCACAAATTTATTTTCAGATAACTATGTACTTGTATACACTTAACACTTAATGGTAATAAGAAGAAATTACAAAATCTACTGATTTCTTCCAAAAATCAATAGACACACACAAAAAATTGCATATTGCAGAAAATTTGAACCACAATAAATAAGCTCAACATAAAATATATAAATGTGCAAATGTGCATGCACCTAATACACATATTTATATCAAACTGAATAAATATTTTTTCTCATTTGAAATGCTTTGAAAATATTCTGTGTAATAAACATTAAAAGTATTGACAAAGTTGGGTAAGGAAATAACATTATTTAACAAAAAGATTAGTATATATATATTTAGTATATATATATGTATATGTGTGTGTCTAAGGAGACCAATGGCATCACTTTCTCCTGGAATTTGGCAGTTCATATCCCCAGGCAGTTGTGAGCTGCCTAATGTGGATGCTAGGACTTGAACTCAGGTCTTCTATAAGGGCAATATATGTTCTTATTTTTTTTATTTTTATTTAGTTTTTGAGACAGGGTATCTCCTTATAATACCGTAGTCCTGGCTGTCCTGGAGTTTGCTACATAGACCAGGCTGGCCTTGAATTCAGAGATCTGCCTGCCTCTGTCTTTGAGGACTAAGGGTATGTACCATCATGTCTGGCTTCAGTGCATGTTATTAACCTGTGAGTAATCTCTTCATCCCCTAAGAAATAATCTTAAAAACCCTATGAAGTATTATTTAATAATTGGCTGTTGTTACCAGTCAAGCAGGCATAGGGCACTGGATAATGCTTCAGTGCATGCAAAGGATCATTAGTAGACGAGTATTGCCAATCTTTCAAAGATTATGACTAGTTTCTTAATTTACATGAAAAAGTGAAGAACTCCAAGTCAGTCTGAGTGAAGAGCTGTATAGTACTTGATAAATCCAGGTAGCTTAGTCTGATTAGTGGTGAAAATCTATCACCATTTTGGAGTATTATGCATAGCCAAGCCTTGAGCAAGGAACATAACATATACTTTTTCATTTAATTTACAGAATAACCCTTTGAGATAGACATTTTAAAAATGAAAAACCAAGAATGCAATATCATTCATCCATCTATCTATCCATCCAGACATCCATATATCCATCTATCAATCATCTCTCTATCTCTACACTCCCTCTCTCCTGCCAGCCAGTATTGGAGCAGTGTATAAAAATATTCCGAACACCTGGTCTGCCTTATAGCTTTCTGTGTTTATAAGCAGCCTGGAGACTTGATGTGACTGTTAAGGATATTAGAACCTGATAGGTTAACTGTTTTGAAAATACATCTTTTTAAAAGTTTAATAAAGGGGATCAAGGAGATGACTCAGTTGGTAATATGTTTGCAGGAGAAGCATGAGGGCATGAGTTTGATACTCAGCACCTAGATGTGGCCCCACTGTAATTCCAATGCAGAAGAACCAGAGATGGGAAGATCTGGCTGAATTGCTTATCTCTAGTTTCAGTGAGAGATAATGTCTCAACACATAAGATGATTAAGAAAGACATTGATTTTAGGCTTCCATATGCATGTTCATACATGTGTTTACCACCCCACATGTGCATTCACAGAAAAACACACACACACACATGCACATACACACACACCCACACACCATACCACACCACACAATGTTTTTGAAGTGAACTCTGCTATTTGTGTTCTTCTCTCTTAAACAAATACTCAGACAACTAACTTATTTACTTATTTCAAATGCTTTCAAGACCACTTTTTACAGTGGGTTAAAGGTTTTAAGGTGTATTGGCCATATGAGTTTTCTTTTGTTACTGTAACAAGTAATTAAGAAAAGCAATCTAAGGAAGGCTCATAGTTTGAGAGACCTCCTTTGATGGCAAGGTCACTCTACATTTTTTTTAGATCATGATGAAGTAGAGGAACAAAGTTCTTTACCCTATGACATCCAGGCAGGAAAGAAGCACACAGAAACAGGAATAGGTCAAGGACACAGGCATACCTTACTAGGTGTGCCTCTGGTGACTTGCTTCCTCCTAAGTCTCATACCTTGTTGTGAAGCCCCACACTGTGACTCCTTAGAAAACATTTTTTTCTTAAGTATTCAAACCATAACGCAGTAGTTTTGTGTGTGTGGTTTGGTTTTTGGAGACTGGGCTTCCCTGTGTAGCCCTGGCTATCTTGGAACTTAAACAGTAGATCATGCTGGCCTCAAACTCACAAAGATCTGCCTGCCTTTTCCTCCCTAGTGCTGAGATTAGAAGTTTGAGTCACTATTGCCTGGCAAGGATAAACTTTTTAAAAATGAAGTGGACATGGTAACACACCACTCTTGAATATTCAAGTTCAGGAGTTCAGGTTCAGCCTGGGCAACATAACAAGACTATCTTAAACAATCAAATAAAACCAAAAAATAAGAAAAAAGAAAAGGTTAAAGAAATGGTTCTCCTTTTTTTTTGATTTTACAGAAAGAGAGGCTTTTAACTATAGTTTAATTGCTGCCCTATATGCACTGAAAATATGCTGTTCACTCTGTGGAAGATTTGTAAGCATCCAAACAAATTGCTATTTTTGGAATGTTGCTGTTACTTTATTAGTAATATCAGTATATTTGTTGAAGTATCATGAGAGATCATGCCTTCTTCTGTAAATGGCCAGTATTTTTGCTGACTTTGTTCTGTGTAGAGTCCAGTGTTTTGGAAGGAACATCACTGTGTTCAACAGGAGCAGTTCCTGTAATATGGAAATAGAGGAAACCAGAAAAAGATGAATTTGAGCATCTGTTATCCTAGGGTCTCTTAATGAAGCTGATGTGAATGTGTTTGGTTTCTGAAATAACCAAGTGAGTAAAGGCCGTAAATTCTTATCCTCTCCATTTTGAAGAGTCAGCTTCAAAAAACTTTCATTAAGTGAGCTTAATGAAATTAGCAAATTAGCAAAAACCTACCAGCCTGGCAGGCATTATTAGTGTGGGTGGCAAAAAAGAAATAGGTTGAAGGCATGGAGAAATGAATAGTCATGCATAGCATACCCAGAGGCCAGAGGAAGCTTGGACTGGTGTCCACTTATAAAAGATTGAGAGCTGAGTGCAAAATTTACCAGCAGAATATTCTAGATAGTAAACTGCTTGAATTTTTTTCTTTAAGCCAAATACTGTCCAGGCAATATTTGTGACCGTGCATATGTGTTCCAAGTCTGGCATATCCAGTTGAGGTAGGACTGAGTTCCTCCCCGCAGTATTAAGGCTGGGTTAGGTGTTCCTCTGTAGGGCATGGGCTCCAAGTTGTCAGTTCATGCACCAAGAACATAGTCTGATGTCACTGCAAGAGGCTCCACAAACTGCCCATGACCTTTGACTGTCATCTACATTCAGGATTTAATTCCTTTCCATGAAGGATCCTCAGTGATTATTTCTGGTCAGTAAGCTCCCAATAACTCAGGTCAGCCATCTCTGTGGGACTCATCCTCATGATCCTGATCCTTTGCTCATATACTCTCTCCTCCCTCTCTCCCTTCAGCTGGACTGGGAGCTCAACCTGGTGCTTAGCTGTGGATCTCTGCTTCTGCCTCCATCCATTGCTGGATGAAGGTCCTATAATGACAATTAGAGAGGTCATTCATTTGATTGTCGAAGAAGTCCTGTTTTAGGCACCCTTTCCAATATTGCTTGGAGTCCTAGCTCCGTACTCACTCCCTGTTATGATCCCAATTTACTCAGGAGATCTTCTCTATTTTCTCTTCCCAGGTTTTTTTAGTTGTCTGTTGTTATGTTCCTCTTTTCATTTCTGATTCTGTTGATTTGGATACTCTCTGCTTAGTTTGGATAAGGGTTGATCTATCTTGTTGACTTTCTCAAAGAACCATTGATTCTTTATATTGCTCTTTTTGTTTCAATTTTATTGATTTCAGTCCTGAGTTTCATTATTTCCTACCTTTTACTCCTTGGTGAGTTTGCTTCCAATTGTTTGTTCTAAGGCTTTCAGCTGTGCTGTTAAGTCCTTGTGTGGGATTTCTCTAGGTTTTTCATATAGGCATCTAGTGCTATGAATTTTTCTCTTAAGACTGCTTTCATTGTGTTCTACAAGTTTGGGTATGTTGTGGATTCATTTTCCTTGAATTTTAGGAAGTCTTTGATTTATTTTTTTACTTCTTCCTTGACCCAGAGGTGGTTCAATTGAGAGATGTTCAGTGTCCATGAGTTGGTAGGCTTTCTATGGTTTTTGTTGTTGTTGAACTCTAACTTTAGCTGATGGTGGTCTCAGAGGATACAGGTATTGTTCGCATCTTTTGTATCTATTGATATTTGCTTTATGACTGAGTATATGGTCAGTTTTAGAAAAAGTTTCATGGGATGCAGAGAAGTATGTATATTCCTTTGTGTTTGGGTGGAAGCTTCTATAGCTATTTATTAGATCCATTTGGGTCATAACATCTGTTTTATACCTTATTTCTCTGTTAAATTTCTGTCTGGTATATCTATCCATTGGTGAGAGTGGGGTATTGAAATCTCCCACTATTAATGTATGGGGTTTGATATGAGATTTAAGCTTTAGTAATGTTTCTTTTACGTATGTAGAAACCCTTGTGTTGGGGCCATAAATGTTCATAATTGAAACTTCATCTTGGAGGGTTTTTCCTGAGATGAATAAATAATGTCATTCTGATCTTTTTTGATTGATTTTAGTTTGAAGTCTATATTTTTTAGATATTAGGATGGCTACATCAGCTTGTTTGTTTAGTCCATTTGATTGGAAAGTCTTTTCCGAACTCTTTACTCTGAGCCAGTGGATATCTTTGTGGTTGAGGTGTGTTTCTTGTATGCAGCAGAAGGATGGATTCTGGTTTTGTATCCATCATGTTAGCCTATGTCATTTTATAGGTGCATTGAGTCCATTAATATTAAGGAATCTTAATGACCAGTGATTGTTATTTCCTGTCATTTTGGGTGGTATTGTGTGTATGTTTCCCTTCTTTGGGTTTTTCTTCTGTGAGATTATCTATTGATTGTGGTTTCATGTGTATATCTAGCTTCCTTTGGTTGGAGTTTTTCCTCTAGTGCTTTCTGTAGAGTTGAATTTGAGGATAGGTATTGCTTAAATCTGGTTTTATTGTGAAATATGTTCTTTACTCCATCTATGGTGATTGATAGTTTTGCTGAATATCAAATATGTCTGGGCTGGCAACTGTGGTCTCTTAGTGGCTGTATAACAACTGACCAGGACCTTCTACCTTCATTGTTTCCACTGAGTAATCTGCTATTATTTTGATGGGTGTGCCTTTTTCTTTTTTCTTTATTATTATTATTATGAACAAAGGAGTCATACTTTCTATCCTTGTATATCCTTATTCAAGGTCCCTTC